>JALPQI010003164.1:0-81069 GCA_025490895.1 Thaumatotibia leucotreta | reverse complement strand
CTTTATCTAGTTGAAACAAACTCACATTTTTTTTTTATTTGCAGGTGGCAAAACTCTGTTCGATACAAGGCAGTAACCTTGTGTAATCGACTACCGTATGTGTTTACGATACCGTAAACTGGGGTTACTTTGAACTTTGGGTTTGATAAAAACTTCTTTTATTTTTTAACCGCGAATATCTTCCGTTACCAAACGCATCTGTATATTTTTTTTTTTAAGTCTGGCAAGAACGATAGTTATCCTTATTAATTGTTTATTTAGACACTTTAAATGAGTACGGTCGTTAGAATAGCGTATCATGTGTTTATATTTATGTATACTTTTTGCTATTTTTCGTCTATAAAATAACTTCTAAACTAACAATAAGGGTAGTGAGGTAATCGGTTCTTAATCACAATTAACTTGTCACAAGTGTGTTTAGGTATACAAATATAACGTTTTTGGGGTCTTCAATTCAAACTAAGTACTTATAACAATTGTTTTTATTCAATGGGGTGTCTTTGATCCCCTACATGGGGTCACATTGATCAGAATCTTACGTATAGTTGGTTATCGTATGTCTATCCATTTGACTGTTTATTTTATAAGAAGATTGTTCTCTCTTCAATGTTTGATTTATGTTTTTAATAAAGTTGAATACTGAAGTTTTTTTATAATATTATATCGGGGTTACTTTGATCACAAATATTTGATCAAAATAACCCCAAAACGACGTAAATTGTTGTAACTTTTGATACTGCGAACGGATTTATTTATTATCTTAAGAGAAATTACTCCTGTAAGGGTTTACATTCAATTACCCTAAAAAAAACATAAGGTATCAAAGTAACCCCAATGTCAGTTTAACTTTGATCACAACGTTTTATTTTCTATCTTCATACATTTTTAAAGTATCGTTTCAAATTTTTTTACCGAGAAAGATAAAAAAAAGTTGATACTACTATTTTATTTTTGGATTTTTTTACGCCTAATTTTAGAAGATATTGCTTGTTACTTTAAAATTGATCAATGTAACCCCAGTTTACAGAGAATACCATTTTTTCAAGAACTTCCTCAAAGGGTTTTTACTGAAAGGCTGTTCTTATGACATTGATGAATTGGTGCATATTTAATATCCAGAATTCCGTATACCAGTGTGACATTATTTTTATTCTTTTTATACAGTATTACATAGCTTCCAATTATTATTATTTTTCTTTTCATTAGTGAAGACGTGACTTAATGATATTGATGTATTTAACTTAGTGTAGGCAACCTCTTGTCTCTTTGCCATGCCTTTACGGGTTCATGTATTATGTATACCTAACCAATCTAACCATATATATAAATGTGTGTATGAGTGGTATCTATTACACTCGTATTATATCGTCGCTTCGTATGTACGCACATCACAAGCGTTCATTGAGCTTTCCGTGAAACTAGGTCGATATGTGTAAGATCGGCCCAAGATATTATACCTTTTATATTATATTAAGCATGCATTAAATAATATTAGTAAGCATGATTGCAATAAAGAAATAAGAACAATAAGTCCCACGGTAAGCTCAGTTAAGGCTTGTGTTGTGAGAGACGATAATAAATATATAAAAGACGAGTACATTATCAACACGTTAAATATGTTTTCTACGAACCTCTTTTCACCGCCACGTTTCAAAAATACTCCATGTACTCAAGCTTACAATAACTCATTGGCGGCCCCTCTCACTCGCACCAATATTATTTCAAGCGACTTACGCCGCTTTGGCTTTCAGTAGTCGTACCATGAGTTGGAAAGTAAAAGATGCGTTAGGTTTTACTCGATACATGTCATAATGCATTCTACCAGGCTCGCACTGACGTTGGGGCGAGCGCGATGGCCTGCTTCACGTATCGAGTAAAACCTAACGTTACCGATGCTTGCAAAGTCATGGTACGGCTACAGCTCGTGGTAAGAGGACCCGCATTTGCCCGTGTAAACGTTTTCCGTCTACTTTGATAGCGAAATACTTTGCTATTTTAGATATTCTACGAGACGGCACAATCCTCGGAAATTGGCAGTTCATTGCCGGTAACGAGGGACTCGCATGAAAATATATTTCTCATTTATAGCGGCAATTTAGCTCTCCCGGCTTTTTTCATTTATTAGGTTTCGCTCTAGTTATTGGAAACAACGTCATGTTATTGGGGAATATCGTAGATATTTTGCTACTCGAGTCAGTCGCGGGAAACTGACGGTGAGCGTCGCTTCTTTTACGACATTTATTTATTTTCAGAACAAAATATACAATACAACTTAATGTACAAAAGGCACACTTAAAGCCTAATGGCATTCTGTAGTTTCTATACCAAGAAATACAATATCGAACAGACATCCAATTGAGCCAACTCGGGAACTGTGTCAAAGTAAAGTTATAAATCAGATGGTAAGAAATTTCTTACACTTATCATTTTCACAAGGTTCTAGAATGGCCTAGGGTCTCAATTATATTTTTATTGGTTGATGTGATAATAATGCAGTAAATTCAGTGTTGAGTATTCACCTAATCGAAAAAGTCTTTATTTTTTATCTTTCAAGAACAGAACGCAAAGAAACCAGAAATATAAGAATCTTTTTAGTGGGCACCATGCCGCAGGCGGATCTTTTGGTCTTTTTATAGGTAGATTGTTTAGTTATATTTTAATTTTAGTATAATATTAATTTAAATTGTTGATTGAAGAAATACTTACATTTTTATTCATAAAGAGAGAACAGTCCAAATTCGTTACACATTTGCATTCCCCTTTGTGGCTGTTTCGTATAACGTCGTATGAAATACAATTAACTCTCAGCACTCCGCATCCTTGTGAAGCGTCCTATTTACTCCGCGTCACTTTGCCCCTGTTTACCCGACTGAGCGTTTTTCATTCCGCCGCCAAATGAGAATTCTTTTTGGTACTCAAAAGCGTAAATGAATACACAATGGGCGTAACAAGCGGCCTAACAAATTGGCTTAACGGATTGTCGGTACCGGCGCCGGACCGGTGTCGGACCAAACCGGACAGCTTTACAACGGTTTTTATGCCGGAGGGTTTAGTAATGCCAACGCCGCTGAGATGTGGGTACTGTCACTGAGCGATCGTTAGCGTTACTCTAACAGCCTGCAATTTAGTTGGAACATGCGACAGACCATTGAGTTACATTTCCCATTTTCCATATATCGTCGACCGTAGGTTCAATTAGGGTAAGGGACAAAATGGCGAAAATGAGTTAAGTATACAGTTTTGTTCAGAATTTTGCGCTCTTTCGAATGGTGTATATAAAAAAATTCTAGCTTTAAAAAAATGTTCCTTACCCTATTTTTTTTTAGGGTGTACCGGATCAAAATAGCTTCAAAAAATAAAGTAATTAGAAAAAAATTTTACACAACTACTAAGAATTAGTGTAATGTACGTAAGCAACCGAATTTAAACAAGGTAACCGGCCTTGCACTTAGGGAATGACCCTTACACGGTTTATTTTTGATGAGAAAATAACAAAAATGTTATTACGCTAATAATTTTGGAATCGAAAAAAAAAATTTAGCCGATACCCTAAAGTGATTGCGTGTTGTATTGAAATAATTGTTCCTTACTTTAATTTGCTCGCATAGTAATTTATACGATGTGTGCGTTACGCTAATTTTTTGTATGTTATGTTTAAACTTTATACTTGACAGAATATTTCTTTGACGGAATGATTGAATAATTTAATATTATTTTATATACTTAAATACATACGAGTAGACAGCCATGACCAAGGAACAAATATTTGTGATAAATAAAGACACAAAAAATAATGCCCTCACCGGGATTCGAACCCGAAATAGAGTAGCTTTAAAACTGGAAGAACATTCAAAAGTGCTTTTGCTATGCTTATTTGAACAAAAAAAAGTTTGCGTTGACTTTGACCATGTTGTGCAGAGTTGCTGCTAGGAAGACTCAAGATTTTGTAGAAATCATTACACAAGTCTACGAACAAATAAAACATGGAAGCCGCATGCCATACTAAATTGCCTTTCAAAAATGGTCCTGAATTTTACTTGACAAATGTCACCACCTCTTCAATGCATCACGGTATTGAATTTCCATGTCAACCTATAAAAACTTGAACCGCCATTTAAAAATAGTTGTAATTGGTCCATCAATATTTTGATTGGCCATATTCTATAAACATTTGTCAAAAATGTTGCACCGAAATATGCGCGGTGTTAAGAAAAGCGCTAGGTCCTACCCATCTTGGCACATTGAACACGTTACACGTCCATGTTATATAATTATTGGTCGCAGACACAAGTGATCACGTTCAGATATATGAAATCTATTGAGTAGAATCTCGACAAGGCAAAAAATGCATGAACAAAAAATTATCCTAATTAAAGGGGTGTTCTGCGCAGTATGCAAAATATACAAACTAAAATCAATTTCACCATTTATTTCTCAATGATCCGCCATTTTTATTTCATACATGCTTATTAAAAATTAGAAACAATACAAGTACTTATAATATCGAAGACTTTTGAAAAACTCAAAGCTAATATATGAATAAAAATTATATAAATAAAATCTGTACTAAAAGGTAATAATAAAATCTGAAGTAATTTCTTCCAACTCTTTACTTTGCCATCATTTCTTATCCAAGGCTTCCGATAACAAAGTTCATTAAGTAAATAATAAAATGGAATTATAGTGTTTTCAACCGACTTTAAGAAAGGAGGAGGTTCTCAATACAACTGTTTGCGATTTCGATGGTTCTTTTTTTTATTCGAAAGCTGATGGTCCCATTATAATTTGGTCCAGTTCTGATAATTATAAGTCATAATTGGCATTAAGCATGTGCATTGTGCACGACAATTGGATGAATAACTCGATACCGCGTCAACCGATTTCCATAAATAAATTTTTACCCGACTTCAGAATAAACCGAGTTAGTCCCGTTGGCATCAAGTTGGGGTCTGATTATGGGATCTTGGAGATATCGGTTGAAGTCGGTTTTTTTTAATGATTATTGATATCGTTTGTCATGCAGAACTCTTCGATCGGGAAACATTATCATATCAGAGACCACGTTACTCATGGTCGAATTTTTCATGGCCATGTAGGAGGCGTACATTGCGTACAAGCCATGTCACCCCCACGCATCGTTTCCTCGCAGTATATCTGTTGACCATCGCAGCGGCTGAAACCCGAGTACCCCTCTTGCTGGCAACATTGCCCCGGTTTGTCTCCCTCTGACCCGCACGCGTTATCGCAACTTGGTGCACGCTTTTCAGCTTGGCTGACAACAGCCAAAACGAATAGAAGAAAAAGGGTAGTCTTTAAATGTTTCAATGCAGCCATGATGAGTAACTGTGAATATTGTTTTCTATGCTGGATTTATATTGGCTGTAAAGGAAAATTAACAAGGAAAATTTTCCTTTAGGTTCAGGTTTGCCTTCATCTGTTCTTTTTAGTCGTAGTTATTATCAGTCTGCGGGACGTTTTGGTTAAGCTTAAAGTGGTACCGGTACCACAGAACAATTAGAATATCGATAGGTACTCTCGATAGGTTTTCTGCACTACCTACAATTTTGTAATCGTGTCTCCACCACCCAAAGGTTGTCTGGAAAAGATCGCTTTTTAGCGATGAGGCCGCCTTTTGTGACCTCTGTTTTTTGTATTTCTTTTGTTTTGTGAACTTTTATTCTTTATTACGTGTGAGGTGTGCAATAAAGAGCCTTGTATTGTATTGTACTCTAGTTCACAATCGAACTATTTCAGTCACTTTTTTTATGTCTCTGGTTTTTATGGGTATATTTTCCTACACGCTTAGAACATGATTGGTGCGACAGTATGTCGCAGCGAGAGAGATTTCCCGTCTTTTACTTAGTGTACGAATTACATAATGCGACATACTATTATTCTCATTTATACTAGTTAATTGAAATATTCCAAGTTATAATACTATACCTGTTAAAAAAGTTTATTATAATTTATGTTATGAATGATAAAAATGATTATTATTTGTGTTAAGACTGTCAATTATTTTTTAAGTAAGTAGTAAGTAAGTTTTTAAGTATTGCAGGGGTTGCAGGCGCCCATAGGCTACGGTGACTGCTTTCCATCAGGCGGGCCGTAGGTTTGTTTGCCACCGACGTGGTATAAAGAAAAAAAAAATAACTGATAAAGATCTGTTAAAAAAGAAAAAAGTACATTATTTAGGTTTCTTTCTGTCATAATTATTTTTAGATAATTACTGTGTGGTAAAACTATCAAACAAAAAAACTTACTTTTTACCTGAATACTCAAACGAGATTCTGATCAGCTTTATGTATGTATCTTAGTTTATTTTTTGACAAGAAATAAATATTATTACGAAAATAATTATGTTTCATTCCAAGAAAAAACTTAGCGTAGGTACAGGTTAGGGAATAAGACATTTCAAGTAAACCACACAAACAATAGGACTTGAATTTTCTATACACATTTAGACAAAATAACTTATTTTTTTTCTTATTTTTCAAAACGGATCATCCTTACGCTAAAACTCACGTAGCATATTTTTACAAATACACTATCTTACATTATTTTGCTTTAATTAAAAAAATTATTAAAACACCCTTACTTTATTTTATTTATAATGATATTGGATCTGTAAATCGAAGTCAAATTAGCGTAAGGGACATGACTAGAAATCGCTACGAGTGTAATCGACGTTAGTAATGAAACACATTAGAGTAACGGACACCAATTTTCCTTATTATTTAGTCTACGTAAATAAATACTATTTAGGCGGAAAGAGCACCAAAATATAAGAATACGTGTGAAATCGGAGCCAGGAAAGGTCAAATACAATAAAAGTTATGAGCGAATAAGCAGAAAAAAAAACTTTGTTGGGCTCTCCTGTAAAGTCGTATTTTGTCCCTTACCCTAATTGAACCTACGGTCGACGATATATTGCGCTTCAAACGTACTTTGTAGACTGGAGAGTAGTTGAAGTTATTTGTGGAACTCAACAAGTACTGTAGAGCTCGTGGAAATTCAACGCTTTTTACCTCTTCTTTTGGTATCAAAGTACGTTTTAATCATGTAGGAACTACATATACCAAGTTGAACTAAGGTAACTAGAAATAATAAGTAGTTAGTTTTCATATTAGATGTCAGCCTCCGTAGCCTAGTTGGATCAGGAGGTTCCGGTTTCGAATGAAAACAACAATTTGAATGTATTTATTTTTCACAAATATTTGCTCCCTGATCGTGGCGTGGCTGT
Source organism: Thaumatotibia leucotreta (assembly GCA_025490895.1). Classification (NCBI taxonomy): domain Eukaryota; kingdom Metazoa; phylum Arthropoda; class Insecta; order Lepidoptera; family Tortricidae; genus Thaumatotibia; species Thaumatotibia leucotreta. Next base: position 73,826 of record JALPQI010003164.1, on the reverse strand, counting down.
CTTTGTATATAAGTATGTATATCTATTACATATATCGTCGCTTATAGTACCCACATCACAAGCCTTAATTGAGCTTACCGTGGAATTAGGTCGATTTGTACTATAAGATGTCCCAAGATATTTATTTATTAGAATGGATAATTTAATCTATAAATGTACGTGTTTTTGTCTTACATTCACTCAATTTTCAATATGTGTATTTTAATTTATTCAAATAAGAGGCAAATTTTCAACAAGTTTGAAGGTACGCCCACAGTATCTAGTAATCAGTAATTTGTCGGCTCCTAACAAATCGCATCGACAAATTGGTCAGACCCCATTAAACCAGAGCAAGGTCGCTCTAATATACACAAAACATTTGACATTATCTCGGTCCGCACAAAAATAGGACACAATAAAGATAATACCGTCGGGTGGGAGTCCACGGAACCTGCCTCGACCTGACCAATGATGTGCCTTATCTCCTTTACATAAGGTTCATAGTCGGTCAAGTTTTTTTGTGAATGGAATGAGTCCTGCAGCACCCCCTAGGGTCTGTACGAACACTTTATGTCTTCATTTTATGGCTACACAACGACGTGATTACAGGACTACCTTACATGCTAACTTCACGTTATGTGGATTATCTTTTTTGGGAAATCGAGCATATTTCATTCGATTTCCCAAAAAAGATAATTCACAAGCGATTCAAAAGCTATATTTCACGCTTTTGAAAAGACTACGTTAGGTAAAAGTCTGATTAAAGTTTTACTCTCTTATTCATAAACATATATGCTTAGCACAGGATTGGCGCGACAGTATTTCCCCGCGAGATAGACTATCCGTCCCTCTTTTGTTAATATAGCTAGTAAAGGACGGGAAATCTATCTCGCGGCGACATACTGTCGCACCAATCATGTGCTAAGCCTAATGTTCTTAGCAAGTGGAGAAGAAACGTGCTCTTAGCTAATTTAGAAAGCGGAGAAGTATCGTTTGTCCGAGTCGGTATTGTACTATTATGTTGATAAGACCAAAAGGGACAAACAATACTTACCGGCTTGCTAAGTTAAGAGACGTTTATAAATAAGGGGGTTAAACTATGCCCATAGCTTACATGCCGTCAACGCGTCCAACTGAAGTGCGTGGCGTAGGTACCTACTACAAATTGTAACCAACCAATCACTTTTTGATGATTCAATGTTATTAATTATATTTTGAGTAAGGAAGGGATGATTGCCTCTGAAATATCAGAATGTAAATGCATGTAAGTACATAATTATTATTTATTACGTAACGAGAGATTCAGGAAGTATATCTACTTTTAGGCGAGAATAATGCCTGACTATGCAGTCTTGGAACTACTATTATGGAAATGTATGGTCCCTAAACAGGAATAACTAACACATTTAATTTTCTGATACACTTTTGAGTGTTATCGTATTATATTCTATACCTATTGAATACTATACCTCGCTATTCTATATCAACCTTTGAGTTACTGAGAACAGAATCGTTTTAATATTTTATTCAATATTCCTAATACTTCAAGTTAGTTATCACAGAATTCATCTAAATAACTGGATTAAGTTCGATTTTTAAGTTTTCCTTTAAAGTTTTCGCCCGTCAATTTATATAGATAGCAGCAGTCAGGTGCAGATAAAAGTAGGTCACACCTTGCGCCACCGCCACACTCCTCAGTGAACATATATTCTCGATATTTTCGTTCAATGTGCGCATAATTTAGTAATAACATTTACTTTGTGGTTAACTTTACGGTCATCTTAAAAACAGAGAGAGACATACACATAGACACAGTCTACATTACATATATATTAGGTATTACTTTTTCGTTGAGGTGTCCTCACCGGATTTTTTTCCAACTACATCGCTACTAACTAGGCTACGGAAGATGAAATTATGGTGAATTTGTCTGCCGTCCATTTCTGTTCACAGTAACTCAAAGGCTAATGGAAGAGTAAATACAAATAAATACAAATACAAATAATTTAGTACTCGTAATTACCTCAAACGTAACATTTTGCCTTCAGACTACTTTTATAATTCCACGTGTATTTAGTCACTACGCGCGAAATGTTTCGAAGAGCCTAGGTCTAGGAAACATGTAGCGCGTAGTGACTAAATAACGTGAATTTAACCGTTTAATTATATACATACAGTTATATTATTTATAGTTCCCACGAAAGTCGAATTCCATTACTTTTATAATTTGTGTATTTTCTGTTTAATTTAGACAATAAAAATTGCATGTTTGCACATTACGTATGATTACACAAATGTTTGTACATTACTCTTGGCGCAGTCGACAGGACACAGAATACATAGCATGTTTGAATATAGCTCTTGGCGCAGTCGGCAGGACAACTACTAACGAGTAAAAACCAACAAAGCATTTGTATACCCCGTCACGATATCGCGGCTAACTTTTAAAAGCCGAGCTGAGGAGCTGAACTTTTGCGGCAACTCCGCGAGTCAGTTAGCAATGACAATGGATGCGGAGTGCACATCCTTGTTGCTAAGTAAGTCAGTGCAACTTTATGTTGGGAATGTTATTTTTAACCCAGTTTCTCGTACTTTAAGCGTATGGTCTGTATTTGCATGTGCTGGGAATTTGATGAGCTGTAGTTAAACGTAAAATGTTTATAGTTGTAAATATAAATGAATTATAACTATTATAAGTTATAAACATGTAATAAAAACATTATATAGTATGTTAAAGTTTTTCGTCATTATGCCTACCTCACAAAGTAATTGTCAAGAGTAATAAATGATTGGAGCTTATTGTCGGTGACTAGGTGGATTTATGTAATATTGTCACAATACATATATTAGGTAGGGGCCTAAGTAAGTAATGAAAATATTACTAGCTAAGAAAAATATATATCAGTGCTAAGAAATAAAGCGGAATTTTAGTAAAAGCAAACAATGGTTGGTCTTATCACTAGATATAATTATATCGTTTTCTTAAGGCTTTCGGCTTTCTTAAGGCGATCATCAAAAGAAAAGAAATAGCAAAGTGCTTTAACAATTACCGCTATGTCAAATTGACATGAATAATTTGTAAGCAAATTATATTCACCGCTTATTTCAAAATTCCCAACAACCTTTGAACTTTGCCCTTCCATAATTCTAATTCCAAATGGTACATGAAGCGGCGATAACTCCGACTGAGGACAAATGTCACGCGCGATGTGTCCCGCGCGTCTCGCCTGTAACGACCACTCGCCTCGGGACATCCTCCCTATATCGAGGCAACTGAAACATACACTCAATCCTCTGCTACTTTTACACGACACTGCAGCAAAGGTAGTAGTTCAAAAACAGCAGTGGATGCTGAAACACAGGAAAATTCCAATACGATTGCGAGCTTTGAGATTCAGGCATAAGAGTGTATATTTATTTGTCGTCGAGATGGATATGTTTTATTAATTAGCGACCCGCGCCCTCTCTCGGTTCGCTTCTCTCGTTAATTTGCGAAATTACTTCCTCGCCGCTAAATTTTCATTAATTATTTGCATTAATAATCGTGACGGGGATATATTCGTGTAATATGTCCCGCTTGTTTGCCGGAGCACTCGGCGCTGTCAGTAGCGAGCGAACATGTCGCGGCCGCAACCATAAGTGCGTGACAGGTATATAAATATAATTAGCTGTGTGGTAATAGTTGTATATGCAGAGTAAATCTAGTGGTTACACACAAAGATACTTTCAAATTCGAGCTCATTTTCTACGCAGGGACGCATCATTAACGAATAAGGGATTTTACCTTAAGGGTAAGAAGGTTTTAAAAGGGTTAGATTAGACTAAAAGTGGTCCGCAGTACAGCTAGAGCGATATTACTGACGATGAATTATCTGGTTCCGTAAAATATTTCATCTTACCCCACTCCACTTTATTATGCGGTGGCCGTCGGCAAGTTCCAGTAAATTTCGAAATATTCTACGTTAGGAATATGCTTATCTTCGTTGTATGGTTTTCTAAAACGAAAACCATTATATTTTATAGTACTAAAATGTTTACGTGCTGCACAAATTTTCTTAACCCTCTGCTAAATATGTATGTCAAACGAACATGTTGTCGTGTTCTATATTTTATAAATTGATACCCAGGGCAACAAATATACCGATATGTATTTATTAACATTTCGGTCCAGTTTTCATTACTTTCATCAGTCATTGCTTGATCAATTCACTGCAATGAAAATGATAAAATATTTATATGTACTGTTTGAGTCTCACGGACATTGGATAAGTATAAAATATATTTTTTATTTATTTACGATACACGTGCAAAAAGGAAATTCAACCTCATTTTTATCGTAATGTACTATTACTTTACTATTTGGGTGAATATCTGAGCGTTTGAACCGCCTAATTTTGGTGGCATAATTTTCGCCGAAGTTTCTAAACATCCCAACGTTATAGTTCATCATTTGTTTAAGGTACCGTGCCTACTTCAAATGACAAAGTAGCACACTGTAACGAATAGAAACTTCGGCAAAAACTATGCCACCAAAATTAGGCGGTTGAAACGCTCAGATATTCACCCATTTTTTAGACCACTCAAGAGCAAAATTTGTTTGTATCAAAAGTCAAAAAAACAGAAAAGTCAAAATATTCTTTAATCAATTAGGCCCAGCAACGAGCGCTTTTGAATCGTTAAACTAAATAGCGAATGTGAGAAAAAAAACTACTTCCGGTTCTAACCCTACACCACTACCTGAGAAGAATCCGGCAAGAAACTCAGAGGGACTTTTTTTTTCAAATAATAGTTTTATAACATCTTACAGCTAACATGCATTAATTAAAAGAGAAACATAAATTTGAAATAATATAAATACAGATATAGTACATTAACTAGAGATGAAGTCTCTAATAGTCAGAATAATTATTTAATTTTGAGGAATGTATGATGTAATATGTGTCTCTTTATTTAACTTTTATCTTAGTTTAGGGTTTTTAAAACTTTATTTATATTATTATTATTATTTTTCCGAAACATACACTCGGTTGACTAACCACTCGCTGGCGTCTGTGTCGGCACTCTTTTTAGTTTTTAGTTTTAAGTTTAGTTTGTAAGATTTTAGTGTTACTGTTTTAGTTTAAGTTGGGTCCCCACTGAAAACCAGCGCCATGGTTTACCGTGGCAACATGCTGAGTGGGGATCCCTTTTTACGTCTAAACTTTGTTACTTTTTGTGTGTTTTATCTGCTGTGTTTGTGGCGTTAAATAAATGTATTTTCTTTCTTTCTTTCTTTCTTTCTATTTTCTTAATAAAGAAATACGTAAAAGGGCATACAATTGTTTTTAGTGAAACGTTAAAATTAGCATTGTTATACTGCTAGAGATGTACCTAAAGGTCTCTAGTTGTCAGAGTAAAAAAAAACAAACGGATACATTTCACTAAATGTTTCAGAGATGAACAGATCGGTTTCAGATTGAACAGTCAGCAGTATGCGTAGGTACCAGCCGGGCCGGTCGACGACGGACGCCGTCCGCGACGTGGTGGGGCGAGTGCTGGCACACCTGGAGGACGCGCGGCAGGTGGCCGCCATTTTCTGCGACCTGTCGCGCGCCTTCGAGGTGATCAACCACACGCTCCTCATCAATAAACTTTCGCATTACGGCGTCACCGGTAATGTCTTAGACACAATGACATCATTTTTAAAAACCGTAAGCAGTGTACTCACGTCTTAAATGCCAAATCAGACATGGAGCCTATCGGTGACAGTGCTGTGCCTCAGGGGTCTACTGTTGGAAATGATCTTTTCTTGATTCTCGTCAATGATATAACAATTTCTTGCCCGGGTCAAGAGTGTGTTATGTTTGCCGATGACACTTGTGTTATCGTTCATGCTGACAATTTCGACAGTTTGAAGTCGAAGGTTTTTCAAGTGATGAATTGTCTAGTATACTGGTTCTCCGCCAACGGTATGCTCCTAAACTTAGAAAAAACAAATGTAGTACATTTTCAGTTAAGGAAATCTAACAAATCTCAACTAGACATAATTTTAAACAATACACAAATTCCTCAAGTCCAAACGGTTAAATACCTAGGCTTCCAGATTGATGCGGGCTTGACATGGACCCCACACATACAGGCGACTTGCGACAAACTGCCCTCGGCATGCTACGCACTGTCTAGAATAGCCCCTAGTCTATCTGTAGAAAATATTAAAACTGCCTACTATGGATATTTCCATTCGATTCTTACGCAGGGTGTGGACCTCTGGTGCACAGCCGCTGATCGCGACAGACTACTGAAAATGCAAAAACGCGCCCTGCGGGTAATCGATGGAAAACCTATAGACTACCCTGCACAGGCTTTATTTAAAAAACATAAAATTTTAACGTTGCCGTCTATATATATATTAACTGCCTGTATGTATGTAAGGACAAATATACATAAATATATAACAAGTGCGCCGATCTGCGACCCTCCCGCACGCAGGCGACCACGGCTCTTAATCCCTAAGCGCAGGCTCGCCAAATCTAGACGGTCACTCGATATCATGGGCCCTACACTTTACAATGCTGTACCAGATTCCATTAAGGACTCGCAAACTGATGCAATTTTCAAAAATAAATTAAAGTCATTACTGTTAGACAAAGCATACTACAGTATTGATGATTTCAAAAACACATCGGCTGGATGATTGACCCAAACAACGGATTATAATTTTTATTTTAAATAGTTAATTCTGCGAATTGTATGTATCAATATTACTTAATTTATAAATGACGTGTAAAATGTAAATTGCTTTTACCAATAAAGTCTGTATTTCTGTATTTCTGTAGATGTATAAGGTCTCCATGCGTCATAATATTAAATAATCATAAATAAACAAACATGTAGCGAATTCAATTTCTCATGTCAAGAACAGCAGGAAAATTGTTTGAATTTAAGCCATGAGTGAGCTTGATTAGACCGGTCTCCGCAAACAGCACCCGTTCTCGAGTATGACGCGTATCTCAGCCATCGCCTCCCTCAACCTTCTTTCGGGAAAGTGGCGACCCGATCAACGACGCCACCGTAAGCAGAGACCTTAAAGTGAGCATGACTGTGCAAGCTATCAGGCAGACAATATAATTTAAATACTATGAATGCTGACCATATTTAGTTTCATGAGAATTTATATTCGTACTTGCCCGTTACATATACTATGACAACTATTACAAGAAAAAACAAAAATAGAAATAGAAATAACTAGGACAGAAAATCTAAATACAAAATTAAAATAAAAGTTACTTAGGTGTAAAGGACTCTAAGTGTCGACATAATATAGGTACAATAAAATAGGAAAAATTAAAATAAAAAGATAATCTCGGAGATGTATAAAGTCTCCAAGTGTCAAGACTACAATACATATTAGTAATAAGGAAAAAAAGTATTATAATCGCGATGATATGACGCTGTATTATACATGTAACCAAACCTATATCTATGATAGTACCGGTATCGGTAAGCGGAACACTTGAACCGATCACTCCAGAACCTCCCAGCTCTATGCGATAATCAGCGGATATGTGTACAGCCAAGCGATATATATGTACTGCCATTAATTAATAAGCACGCTACACTGAACAGCTACGGAATTAAGTGTTTATCGAAACGTAATGATGTCTGTTAATAGCTTACATCGACGGTTATTCATGGATCTGTCGAGCTTATGGCGATTATAATCTAGTAATTCAATCAAGCTAAGACGGCCATTAATTATACACGTTTTGGACATAAATTAATAGTTTTCCACGGGGATAAAACAACAATTTGAAAACTTTATGAATAAATTCCCTGAGTATAAATGAACCAGTTTAATTAAATAAATCAAATTACACATTTTTTATTTGAGTTGAGGTAGGGCATAGCGAATGACATCCCGCTTTGTGTGGTAGGGCACAGCACAGCGGATGCCATCTCGCTCTTATCTAGAGCAGAGCCCAACTGGGGAAGTACCTCCGCCTTACAGAAAACCGCAGCCAAATAACACTATCCCCTACACATAGTGTTGTGTTCCTGCTGGTGAGTAAGGTAGCCAGGCTCAACGAGGGTGCGGAGTGCTGCCGACGGGGGGACCTACGGAACTGACAATACTGGCTTCGGCCTGTGTTGGCGCGGCATGCAGGTGCGGCTATCAGGGAGACCCGGTGAAACGGCTGACCGCTGGCCACCCGTAGGTCAGTAGGGTTCCCGAACCCAGGAACCACGTAATCTCCGCCCTGGGAGGCTGAACCGCCAACCTGCGCAAAATCCCTGGAGTAGTGGCCGTACCGGAGGAGGAGACCGGAGTGGACCCGGCCGCTGTCACAGGGGGGGACCGGGGGCCCTTCCGTACGCCGTGCCTGCAGACTGCACTACCTGCGCTGTCCCCTGCCAGATTTGTTCCGTTTGTTTGTCCCTTGAGTCGTCGGCACTCCGAACCCTTCTTAGGATTAAGTACACCCACTATAATGGCGCGAAAACAGAAAAAGTTTGGACTATCAGCGGCATCTCCATCCACACAAGTGGACTACTGCAACATCAGGGGTATCCACTCTAACCTAAACGCAGTCCACTGCCACCTGGAAACTGCGCAGCCGACCATACTTTTCCTCACGGAGACGCAAATATCCTGCCCGGCGGATATATCGTACCTATTGTACCCCGGCTATACACTCGAACATAAGTTCGTGAGACACGCCGGTGTACGCCCGGCAGGATGTATGCTGTCGTCGCCTTCTTGCCTTTGAAGACAGGGACCTGTCAGTTTTGTGGGTGCGTGTGGACTACGGCGGCCACACCAGAGTCTACGCGTGCCTTTACAGGTCTCACAGTGGCAACACAGAGACAACCCGACTCTTCGAGCACATACAGTCGACATCCGACAGAGTACTTGAGCAGTACCCATCCGCGGAGCTGGTGATTTTGGGGGACTTTAATGCCCACCACGTTGAGTGGCTGGGCTCCCGGTCCACCGACTTTGCGGGAAGGTCTGCTCACGAATTTTCTCTGGCCTATGGGCTCTCACAACTGGTACGTTCTCCCAGATATCGAGGACCATACGAGCTCCTTGCTTGACCTTCTGTTGACCACGCATCCGGACGGATACACCATCGCAGTAAATGCACCTCTCGGCTCGTCCGATCACTGCCTTATCCGGACAAATTCGCCTTGCGCGCAGCGAGAACCACCGCGACCTACTACTACTCGTCGCGTTTGGCAGTACGGGTCAGCAGATTGGGACGGATTGCGTGAATTCTACGCTTCGTACCCTTGGAGGCAGCTCTGTTTCGCATCGGATGATCCTGACTCCTGTGCGACTAATGTCGCCGAGACGATACAGCTGGGAATGGACTGTTTTATTCCCAACTCACTAATCGCTACAGGAGCAAAGAAGCGACCTTGGTTTAACCAGCCCTGTAAAGAAGCTGCGGTTCAAAAGCAGGCTGCTTACAGGGCTTGGACCAAGGCCGTAACTGATAAGGATCCGAACGTCTCTGATGCGAAACGCAGACTGAATGCTGCCTCGAGGTCCTGCAAAAGAGCTGTTGCCAGAGCAAAATTTGATTTTGTCGGCAGATTTGGCGAGAAGCTTGCAGGCCACCCTTCCGTGAGTAGGGCCTTCTGGTCACTTGCCAAAGCTGCCGAGGGAAACTTTTGTCGGTCGTCCCTGCCACCACTGCGAAATGCTGACGGTAATCTGGTCCATAGTGCAAAAGAGAAAGCCGATCTTCTAGGTGCTCTTTTTGCCTCGAACTCGACTGTAAGCGATGACGGCAGCATTATACCGCCTACCATCCCGCGGTGCGCACACTCCATGCCAGAAATTCGCATCTCCCAGAAAGATGTTCGGCGGGAGTTGCTGTCGTTAAACGTTCACAAGTCGAGCGGGCCAGACGGCATACCTGCAGTGGTGCTTAAACGTTGTGCTCCTGAGTTGTGTCCTGTGTTAACGCGTCTCTTCGCTCTTTCCAGTATCAAACGGGAAGTTCCATCTTCGTGGAAGACGGCCCTTGTGCACCCTGTTCCAAAAAAGGGTGACAGATCGGATCCATCGAATTATAGGCCTATCGCTATCACCTCCCTTCTCTCTAAGGTCATGGAGCGTATAGTTAACGCTAAGCTCCTTGGTTACCTAGAAGAACACGATCTTATAAGCGACCGCCAGTATGGCTTTCGCCACGGTCGCTCTACCGGTGATCTTCTAGTGTACCTCACTCACCGCTGGGCATCAGCCATTGAGAGTCAAGGCGAGGCTTTGGCAGTCAGCCTAGATATAGCGAAGGCGTTCGATCGGGTCTGGCATAGGGGCCTTTTGTCGAAGTTGCCATCTTATGGACTGCCCGAGGGATTATGCAGATGGATTGCTAGCTTTTTGTCCGGCAGACGCATTCGTGCCGTAGTAGACGGTAGCTGCTCTGATAGCATGGACATAAACGCTGGCGTCCCGCAAGGCTCTGTGCTATCCCCAACGCTGTTCCTTCTGCATATCAATGACATGTTGTCTGTCGGCGACCTCCATTGCTATGCGGATGACAGTACTGGGGATACTTTTTACACAGGCCGTGCTAATATCCCTCGCTCTGTGGTACTGGAAAGTCGCGGAAAACTTGTGTCTGACATCGAGAACACTTTATCTAGAGTCTCGTTATGGGGTCGGGATAACCTAGTCAGGTTCAACCCCACAAAGACACAAGTTTGCGCGTTTACCGCTAAAAAAACCCCATTTACTGTGGCTCCAAAGTTCCAAGACACAGCTCTTACCATGTCAGGGAGTATTGGGATCCTCGGAGTTGACATTTCCAACGACGTCCAATTCCGATGTCACCTAGAGGGAAAAGCTACGCTGGCATCCAAAAAGCTCGGGGTGCTCAATAAAGCGAGGGGATACTTTACTCCGGGGCAAAGACTTCTGTTATATAAGTCGCAAGTCAGACCCCATATGGAGTATTGCTGTCACCTCTGGGCAGGAGCACCTGTGTACCAGCTTGCACCCTTTGACTCGGTTCAGAGACGAGCTGTCCGAATAGTCGACGATCCCAGACTCACAGGCGGTATTGAACCCTTAAGTCTAAGGAGAGACTTCGCCTCCTTATGTGTGTTCTATCGTCTGTACAATGGGTTGTGCTCTGAAGAACTGTTCGACATGATGCCAACGTCCACTTTTCATCATCGCACCGCTCGCCACCGACTGGGCGCTCATCCTCACACCTTGCAACCTAAATGGTCGCGCACCGTGCGGTTTCAGAGGAACTTCCTCCCGCGGACGGTCCGTCTGTGGAATGAGCTCCCTGCCGAGGTTTTCCCGTTGGACTACAGTATGGGGTTCTTCAAAAGAGGAGTGTACAAGTTCTTATTGGGTCGGCAACGCGCATGTGACACCCCTGGGGTTGCAAGCGCCCATAGGCTACGGTGACTGCTTTCCATCAGGCGGGCCGTATGCTTATTTGCCACCGACGTGGTATAAAAAAAAAAAATATTATAAATAGTAAATACACATTACTATTTATAATGTATAATTTGCTAATTTGTGTGACATTTTGTTTTGACCATGTTTTTATTTGTGTTTTTGAACATTAAATTATTTGTGTCTTGAATCTTGAGTCTATCGAATGGGGTCGGTGTTCATTTTGGACGTCAAATTTAAATGAGCCTATGAATAGAACTAGGTAGGTAACTAAGATTTCTTACCGTGGGAGACGTAAGTGTCGACTAAGGGATTAAAGTGTCACTGGCCATTCATTGCAGATTGATAATGTCAGCCTCCTTAGCCTAGTCGGTAGTGACCCTGCCTACGAAGCTGGAGGTTCCGGGTTCGAATCCGGGCGAGGGCATTATTTGTGTATTTATTTATCACAAATATATTTGTTAGTTGGTCATGGCTGTCTATGCATTTAAGTATCTATATGTATCTATCTATTATATATATCGTCGCCTGGTACCCACATCACAAGCCATAATTGAGCTTACCGTGGGACTAGGTCGATTTGTGTAAGATGTCCCAAGATATTTTTTAATGGGTAGTAGCATCATCATAGTGGCCACAATACTGCAATCGCCAACCCGTTTGTCCAGCGATGGGTATCACCTCCTTACGCTTTCTTATGCATAGGTAAAAACAGGAGAAGCTGAGATTGGCTGATGATGTATGTGATTTCAATACGTGAATTGGATACATAAATACTATTTTAAATTGTATAAGTAAATAGTTTAATGAAGTCAGCCTCACGAAAAAGGGGTAGATAAACACGCAAAAAAGGCACAATGGATATAGAGTTGCGGAAAAAGCCCAGTTAAAGTAACTAGGTACCTAACCAAACTAAGGGGTAGATTATTACACTCCTTACTTACCTACACACCGAAAGGTAATCATTTAATTTCTCAAAGCAGCTTTGAAAATCCGTATCAAAAAAATAAAGTACAAAGCTTTTGACATTCTGAGCTCACGAGTCGGTCGTCAGTGGACCGCCTGCGTTGCATGTGTCTTTGCTGCACTTGCAGTTACATCGAGTATTCTTGACGGTGACGCGACCGAGGTTTAGGAGAGTTTTTGAGCGAACTTGAACATAGAATACCTCGGAATTTTCGACTGTGTGAACCGATTTTAATAATTCTTTTTTTATTTGAAAGCTGATGCTTACCGATTTTTCTTTGTCCCATTTTTATTTGGTCCAATTTTGACAATGGCATCCGTGAAAAAAACATAAGTCTTAAATTGCATTAAGTGTACACGACAAATAGACGAATAACTTACTATCACGTCTGATGTTGGGATCTCGAAAAATCGTTTGTTTTTTTTCCATGCCCAATCTCTTACCCAGACAAACTCCACACACAATAACACTTTTTATCATTTACAATTTATACGAGTATGTATTATAAGTATGTACTTATTAGGTACACAGCTAAATTCTCCGACGGGTATCTCTGTCTGTTGGATCCATATCCCTACGTGAGACTATCATGAAAATAGTTATAGGTTACTCGAATTCGAAACTAAAATCAATGAAAACTTGCTCGTGGTCCTGGTGCAAGACTGACTAAAGAAGGCAACAACGGTAACGCACGCCAGCCATCATCATTACCATATCATCCGAAATACGTCCACTGCTAAATATAGGCCACTCCTAAACATTGCCACAATGACCGGTCCTGCGCCAGCCACATTCAGCGGACTTCAGCGACCTTCACCAGGTGATCAGTCCACCTTGTGGGGGGCCTATTTACCTACGCTGCGCCTTCCGGTACATGGCCGCCACTCGAGAACCTTTCCGACCGATCGAGGGCCGTTGCCTCGATTCTACGTGTAATGTGCCCAGCCCAGTGCCACTTCACTTTAGCAACAACACAACAATTTAACGCTCTAGTATTATTACAATGTTATCAAAATCATTGTATTAAGCTTGCGCCGAACCTTTGACTCGCCAATACAGAGAAGGCTGTATGAATATCAGCCAAGGTCTTTTACTGAGAGTCCCAGTAAAGCGTTTAAGGCCTAACGAGGGGCTCACAATGCCGGCCGGAGCCTTTGTGCCGCTAACAAGCGGTCTCCAGTAACAGGCAAAGAAGCTGACGTCGACGATTGAATGCACTGAAGACACATCAGATACATGGATTCGTATTTCGATTGTCGATGTTTGCGGTCAAACACGGGACCCATGTAGGCTAGGCATGTATGTATAAAAAATGTCAATGGACAATCTTAGTACTCAGAGTAAGCTCAATTATGGCTTGTTTTCTAGGTGACGTCATACACAAGGTGGCTGAAATAATTGGGTCATACAGCGTTCGCGAAAACGGGCGTCTTTACTGTTAATGGTTTTGGGACATACCTACAAATTAAGTTTGTATGTCCGAGAAAGCCCACCTATCGGCCTGTATTTGTCTAAAAAGAATATTAGGGTTCTGTAGCCATGAACTTTCATTATAATCACAGGAAAGATTTGTAATCTAACTCATAAAAATCTGTATGACCCAACTACATTCACGTTGCCAGTACGGATTATTTAAAGTTTCTAAAGTACTACTAGAGAACCTATTCTGCGTTTCAAAGCTTTACAACGGGAATACGGATATTTTTTGGTCATCTTGTATTACAGATAGATACATAGACCGGCCTTACACCTGCAAGTTTTTACATAAGTAGTAGAGACCGAGCTATACTGAGGAATGAGTTAATCATATTCACCTGTCATTCCTTCATATAGTACCGTCTCTTTAATTACGTAAAAACTTGCAGGTGTAAGACCGGCCTATGTACGAGTATCTATCTATCTGCTATTGTCTTGCTACACCTGCAGTCCGACCATAGAGTTACTTAAATACCTGTACAACACCTATGACTAAAGGAACGAATATATTTGTCAGAAACAAAAATAGACCGCCTTTTTACCCGGATCCGAACCCGGGACCTCTAGTTGCGAATGTAGTAAAAGCATGCCATAAATCTTTGTTGGCTGAACTATCCAGGTCCAACAATAGTACTAGATCGGTTTTAAAATACTTTATCCCATTATATTTATTTGTAAGCAATACACATGTCACACCTCACGTGACGAACATAAGACCTCTAGGCTTATGATGGTACTGCCTCTAATCGTTTGTCGTCGGCGCCGTCACGTTGTAACAGTATGCAAGTGCAAAAATGAGGCGTGGCACGATTAATGGATAAAACGGGATCATCAGAAGCCACCTGGATATCTGCCACCGATGTGCTATAAAAGAGAAGCTTAACGATATCCGTACGACAATCGCCAGCGTCGCGGGGCACGCACGTCTCGCGTCACGTTCCGTCACGCGACACGTTCCGTCACGCCACAAGTTCTGTTACGCCGCGTCACGCTGCGATGAGCTTCGTATTCCGCCCGCGTCCGGCGATAGATATCAAGGGCTAGGTGCGGCGTCTGGTGATAATACAGGCAAGGTTCGGAATTAAACGATGCGCGTAGGCGTCATTTGTTCCGTGGAAGATATGGAATAATTCGTACGAAAATGTAAAGGTTCAATAAGGGACTGTATGTATTGGTCACGTAGCCAAATCTTATCTACCTATTATGTTACTCTTTGACAATATCGAAGGATTATTTCTGCTTTATTGATTACCATGCAAGGCTCATAAATATCCAACACACACGAGTAATACTATGTAAACTAATATCACAAAACAGAATTAATTATTTTAGGTAATACTTAGTTGTCTGTCAGATTCAGATAAGCTTTGAGGTGGGTACGAACCCTACATAAGTTTGGTGGTGTAATCTTAAGTACAAATTCAAACGCTACAATCTACATGCGCATAAAAACTGAGTTCAATAAAATAAAAACTTTAATACAACAATTTCCATTATAATACATAGCATTGCGCTATCAAACTCGCGAAAGAAACATTTACTTACAACTCCGAAAACTACAATCGATACTTTCACAGCCATTCAATTCCTTGCAGCCATTTGCGACTAGGTATATCGAATTCCCTAAACTGCACAAAATATCAAAGTCCGCTCAACAAAAGTTCGATACTTTCGTGCCGTTTTTTCAGAGAAATATTATTGTAAATGGCTACAAATAAGTAGAATGCTTCCGAAGTTTTCAAAATGATCAGTTTTGACCGTGAAGGAAAAAAGACACTCATTTTGAAGACTTCGCTGCTCAGAGTTGGAGGTGTTTGTCTTCTTCTTGATTGCGCGCACGCAGCAGCAAGTACAGAAGTAGGTTGTACTCGGCGGAGGCGCCGCGCGCGAGCTTCAGCGTGCCTTCGAGCTGCTCGCGCCTGCAGTCCGCCTCACGGAGCCGCTCCAGGGAGGCTCCAAGAAACGTGCGGAGCTGAGCGACAAGCGAGAAACGTTATAGGAATTATAGAAGAGCTAGGAAGCAGCTACATTTGAAAAGCTAGGTTCCAAGTTAGCGTAACAGGTAGATCGTTACGAACTAATACACCCAAACACTTGGGACATATCTGCAATGTACAGAAAAGCTGGCATAATTAGTATAATTACTCTACAAATGTAATTTTGGCTTTATAATCAAGCAATCACTATAATATTTTGCTATATACTCCATCATAACAAATGCCTTTCTTGCATTCTTTCTCAACCCTGCCAATACCATAGCAACGCAAATTTAGCCCTCTATTAATCTTCTCATAGGTGTTTATTCAAAATATGTGAGCAACCATTCGACTCGCGCACGCCGCGGGCGAACTTCGAGATATCTTCCCCCAATTTGGCGGCGCACCTAAAGGTCCAACTTACAAATTGCTTCGTCAAACTTCTTGCCGAATAATTTACACCCGTTGGCAAAGTTCGCGAATTCACAAATACCTTCGCGGAAAGTTATGACATTCTTGCCGCTAAGGTCGTTAGGGCCACATCTACATCCCTTGGCAAAACGAATCTGTTACCTTAAGTATCCTTCTCTCCATTAGTTTTCTGTGTATCCACTCAAAAAGGTAAACTGTGACTGCAATTACGAGCATAATAATATTTGGAAGAAGATCCGCAGAATGATAATACGATCGAAAACTTTCAATCGTAAAGAGGTTCTCCGGTGATGCGACATCTACACTAGGTTCGGCAAACTTTTCCCTGACGTCTTGAAATGAATTATTCGGGAGAATGTAAGAAGTCGGCACCGACAGCAACACGAACGCCGCCGTCAGCACCCACAACGCGCTGCTGCTGCAGGGCAGGCAGGCCAGCGCCATCGAGTTTGCTGCTCAGACAGAGGCTGCCTGACAAAGTCAGCGGTAATTCGCCCTTGAGGCAAACATAAATTATCGTTTAGTATACTGTAAAATATAATTTATTCTTATCTTGATCTAAATTGGACCGGTCAACGTTAAAAATACAATGACAAGATTTTTTCCTCTTCGCTTTGAAAAGAAACATGTCAGTGTAAATAAACCGTATAACGAAACGCAGCCGTGACTGGTCAGTTCGAGTAGACTGATTTTATAGGAGCGGTGTAAAAAGACACTCGAATAGTCTCAATTTAAAAATATAGCTGTCAACTGTCATTAGTGTCACCATCACGTCACTTGGAGAAAACACGGAAACGTCAGAATTAAAGGATATTCAAAACTTTCAAAAGTTTCAAATCTATTACCTCTTAGAAAATAAAATAATTAGCTCAGGCTAAACTTAAATAAGGGTAAGCACAATTGTTTTACGTACAAATAGATTTGTATAAACCTCAGCTCTAATACGGCTTTGTTCATAATCACGTTCGCGATCGCCTCATTAATTCAGTCTCGTCGTAAACATTCACACGGTATTTCCTCGTTCCTCAGGGTCACCGCTGTCATGGGCCGCGCGACACAAAGGACCGGCTGAGTCGTCGCAATGAAGAAAGTGGTGCTGTTCAAGGGCGCGTCGGAGGAGTACGAGCGCGCGTTCCGCGAGCACAACTTCGAGGCGATCTTCGTGGAGCCGCTGCAGTTCACCGCCGTGAACTTGGAGGCGCTGGGCACGGCGCTGCGCGGGGAGTACTCGGGGCTGGTGCTGACGAGCCCGCGCGCGGCCGAGGCGGTGGCGCGCTGCTGGGACCCGGCGCGCTTCGTGCACTGGAGCGCGCGCCGCGTCTACACGGTCGGCGACGCGTCCGCGCACAAAATCAAGCTCCTGCTTGGCCTAGAAGCTTTAGGCACCACTGCCGGCAATGCTGAAAACCTCGCTAAGATCATTGTCAAGGAAAACCCGAGCTCTAGCAAATTCCTATTCCCCTGCGGAAATTTACGATCTGAAACTCTTCCGACCATTTTACAATCTAAGGGTATTGCGGTCGACTCTCTAACGGTGTATGAGACTAAGGAGAATGATAATTTGAAAGCAGATTTGATGGAGCTGGACAGTTCGGCACATGATCCATGCTGTATGGTGTTCTTTAGCCCTTCAGGATGTGAGTACATACACAGACAACTGCAGACCTTCAGTAACCAGCTCACACACCTTCCATATTTTGCCATCGGCAACTCCACGGCTCATAAGATTGAGAACTTGGGAGTGGAGATCGCTGGAGTGGCTGAGAAGCCCCGTGCGGAGAGTGTCATAGAGTCGGTACAAAAATATTTTGCTGCAAGTGCTAGTAGTTAGGAGTATTAACAAAGAAAATGAGCAACTGCTGCTTTTTGTAGAATGCACAGCATCATGGCATAGCAGCTAAAGATATTGTTTCTCCAAATATTTCAACTATTAAGAATAGCATTCCCTTTATGAGTTTGAAAAGTGCAATAAGATTGTGAAAACAGTACATAAAGACTGATGTGCATACTAGTGGCCATATAACAACTGAGAATCAGCATTCAAATATTATATGCAGTTTAAAATTATTTAAATGAAATATAAAATGAAGTTTTACTATGAAGAGTTGCAGGATAAAGGAAACTCAATACAGGCCATATGGAATAAAGCTCTTATGAATAAAGTATTCCCAGTTTAAATAATTAGAAATAGTAGGTGTTGGTATTGTTATATTTTTTATTGTTTGTTATAATTCTTACACATGTACAAAATTTATATAAAAAGGTTTAAAAAGTAGTAAGAGTAGTTTGGTTTCACCCACATTATTATTCCAGTCACGCGACTTGGCCACTCATGTTGTATAACATCAACAACTGCAGTGTTACTCAACACAAGTGCCTTTATTTAGTATTCTACGAGGATGTGTGACTAAACTATTCCAATATACCTGTTGCACTGTCTACCTGCTACTTATGTGTTATCGCAGGCATTTTGTAGTTATTTACATACATATTTAACTTGCAGGAATATTATAATACATAATATATGTGATTGATTGATTACAAATTAGGTCTTAATCTAATCTGAAATTAAACACAACAGTGCCTAAGGTTGGATTAAATGATCTGAACTATTTTAATACCTCATAAGTCACTCAGTTGCAATTATATTAAGATAGGACAATACATAAATAATTAGGTACTCTCCTTTTGCATTACAAAACTATACCTAAAAAATAATTTTAATATGACATGATTTATTTAGTCTAGGTCTAGTTTAAGTAGGTATATCAATTTCTAATTTACGCCAACTTTAAAGTAATTGAACTTAAACATGCTTACAAGCAGACACAAATAGTTCACATCGAGTCTCAAAATCACTTCATAAAGTTCAAGTTTTTGCCTGTCTACAGTCAGTGCAAGTCTATACATAAAACATACACGCCTTGAGCCTTCCAAGCACGCTCTGTGCCCGTTTCGCACAGCAGGGTTGGTCCCAGCAGGGGCACACACACTGCCTCTGACGGCTCGCGGCGCGGCTCCCACGCGGGCCCGCGCGCGGCGTCTCAGCGGCGCGTCACCGCCGCGTCCGTGGCCACGGTGCTGCACGCCACGCAGCAGGCACACACTCACGCCTCCACGTCTCGCGGCGGCTCGCGGCGCGGCTCCCACGCGGGCCCGCGCGCGGCGTCTCAGCGGCGCGTCACCGCCGCGTCCGTGGCCACGGTGCTGCACGCCACGCAGCAGGCACACACTCACGCCTCCACGTCTCGCGGCGGCTCGCGGCGCGGCTCCCACGCGGGCCCGCGCGCGGCGTCCCAGCGGCGCGTCACCGCCGCGTCCGTGGCCACGGTGCTGCACGCAGCAGGCACACACTCATGCCTCCACGTCTCGCGGCGGCTCGCGGCGCGGCTCCCACGGCTCCCACGCGGGCCCGCGCGCGGCGTCCCAGCGGCGCGTCACCGCCGCCTCCGTGGCCACGGTGCTGCACGCAGCAGGCACACACTCACGCCTCCACGTCTCGCGGCGGCTCGCGGCGCGGCTCCCACGCGGGCCCGCGCGCGGCGTCCCAGCGGCGCGTCACCGCCGCGTCCGTGGCCACGGTGCTGCACGCCACGCAGCAGGCACACACTCACGCCTCCACGTCTCGCGGCGGCTCGCGGCGCGGCTCCCACGCGGGCCCGCGCGCGGCGTCCCAGCGGCGCGTCACCGCCGCGTACGTGGCCACGGCAGCGCCCACCACTAACGCCGCGTTGCATGCTGCTAACGGCTGGAATGGACACACAAATTGATGAGTGTGCTCACCATGAGCTGCCACCGCGGACTTACTTTCTATCATCGTACTCGCATCTTGGTTCCACTTACGAGAGAGCCGGATAGAAAGTGACCGCGTTATAATAACGCGCCGGCAGCTCGTGATAAAGGCAACAAATCAACATTAATACGATAGACAAAATGTAGGTACCTAACTGTCACAAAATGGTCCTAAATCTTCATATTATACCTAATGAAGATGATTATCCTAAAAAGTATTCTTGTCTTCTTGCTTGGATTGCGTCACCAGCACCTTAATAAGTATACATAACACTGTACCGAAGACATACAAAACCCTGTATCCATTTTATTGATACTTTTGACGTCGGCACAGGGAATCCGTCTATTTTTAAAAGGTCGGAAAACCCTGCACTCCCTGCTAAAAACTGCAAAAAGATTAATATAACTTCCATTCAGCCGCTTTCTTGTAGATTCTTCGCAACAAAGCGACACGTTTAAAGCATCAAAGTAACTCACTGCATGAACATAGGCGACGGAGCCCCGCAGCTCGCAGAGCGTCATGCTGAGGATGCCGTTCACCACCAGCAGCGCGCCCAGCACAGAGCTGCCCACCACGTCCTGAAACAGATAGGTCACAGCACAAGGAGTGCGACAGGGGCGTGCCGCACCGAGTGTCACCTTTTTTGTGAAAACCTCCCCGGTAGCTTGCAAAGCGATTGTGTACGAGTATAGGCATTCACCTCCTACTGCATCCAAACGCTTAGATAATATAATAGGAGAGGCCTTTCTCCAATTGGACTGCGGCCCGACCGCGAACTTCGAAACCCGCAACTTTCGAGGGTTTTTCTCTGTCCCTTTAACGAAGGCGTCATTAGAGTGACAGAGACAAATCTTCGAAATTTGCGGATTTGGGAGTTCGCGGTAGGGCCGCTGTTTATAGGCTGATGATGTGATGTGAATGTGATATGTAGAGATACTTCTCTACACAGGACCAGTAGCAGTCACTCACGGTGTAGAACCGGACGTGGGGCGCGTAAAACAGCGCGCCCAGGATGGTGGCAGTGAGCTGGAGCGCGAGGAGCCCCGCGGCGGCGAAGAGGCTGCCAGCCCCGCCAGGAACAGAACACCGGGGCTGAGGCAGCCCAGCTCGAAGGGAAAAGGACCAGTAGCACTGGCGAATGAACGAATATACAAACGATAATCCTCGAGTATGTGTGGCTGCTCCCGCGTTTCCGCTACTGCAACTCTGGCCGGGTCGGACGATGGCGGGGCAGTCGTTGTGCCGTCATTCGGGGACGGTGTTGAGAGGCTGTTGAAGGAAATTTTGCCATGGACATGGCGAGAGAGATTTGCCAAGGGCATGGCGAGAGAAATGATTTTGGTGATGATGCGATGCAAGGCACATTGCAGTCCGATATGAGATCTGAAAAGAAAGACAGATGGATAGAGAGAGGCTGGAGTAGCAGTCACTCACGGTGTAGAGCCACAAGTGGGGCGCGTACAGCGGCGCGCCAAGAATGGTGGCAGTGAGCTGTAGTCCGAGGAGTCCCGCGGCCGCGAAGGCGACGGCGGCGCCGCCGGCTGCCAGCCCCGCCGCGCCTGCGCATCCTCCCCCCGCCAGGAATAACACGCCGGAGCTGAGGCAGCCCAGCTTGAACGGAAAGCATGGGGATTAGTTTGATTCATTTAACTACAATCGTGCGTTCCAGCCACGATTGTAGTCTTATACACTAGCGCGACGAACCAGACAGACTTTTTTCATTTGCGTAATACTATATTAGCCACGGTTGTGATAAGTAGAAGAGGTCTGCTACTGCGAACACCGAAGTTCATAATTCATAAATTTCAGGGATTTGCCTTATTTGTTCAAAAAATCCCCGAAATTTGCGAATTTCGTAGTTCGCAGTAGGGCCGCACACAGGCACATATAGTTAGCTACCTACCTACCTATATAAACTTATATACCTTCAAACAAATCTAGGTGTATAAATGCCTGAAGCATACGGATCAAGCCTGTTAACAGTTATTTTTAGATTTAATTGGTGCATGAAACTGCTAGATCCTTTGTACAAAGAGGGGCTCGCTTGGGCTCGCTAGATAACACATATTTACAGCCTGTTATCGATATCGGATCAAACCCTATCTCGATCGATAATCATCATCGAATTAGTGTGTAGGTACATATACCTACCGACATGACAAAAGCCGAGTAATGGTTGAAACAAGAGAACACTAAACTTGTCGTTTTTTCACAGAATATTATTGACTATTTATCTAGGATGCCAGCAAATTAAGGCACGCGAATCGCATGCATCTCTGATTTTCCAAACAACGTAAGTAGGTAGGTACATTCTTAAGATTTTAAAAAAATAACCTTATTTATTACGTACTAGCTATAGGTACGTTACCAAAAAAAATGGTCTACCACTTTTCGATAATACGTGTCGAGTGGTAATTAAGTCGAAAAGTGATAGACCACATTTTATGTTAACTTTCGGTACCTCTAAACTGTTTTTGGGAGATTGTTATCATACAAGCTTAAACTAATATAACGTTAACTTTAACCATCTGTGGAGAGTGCACTTTATAGTGAATTAAGCAGTAGATATATAGATAGGTACTAGAATTAGGTATTACCTACTTACAGTATGTGCTAACCAGCTGGTAGTTTCAAGATTGTTACATGGGTGTTTTTAGCATTGTTGTCAAAGTCAAAGTCAAAGTCAAAATATTCTTTATTCAATTAGGCCCAGCAACGAGCGCTTTTGAATCGTTAAACTAAATAGCGAATGAGAGAAAAAAAAAACTACCTCCGGTTCTAACCCTACACCACTGCCTGAGAAGAATCCGGCAAGAAACTCAGCGGGACTTTCTTTTTTCAAATAATAGTTTTATAACATCTTACGGCTAACATGCATTAATTAAAAACGAAACATAAATTTGATTTAATATAAATACAAATATAGTACATCAACTAGAGATGAAGTCTCTAATAGTCAGAACAATTATATAAATTTAATGAATTTTGAGAAATATATAGATGTAAAGATATATGTAAAAGGGCATACAATTGTTTTTAGTTAAACGTTAAAATTAGCATTATTATTTATTATACTGCTAGAGATGTAAAGGTCTCTAGTTGTCAGAGTAAAAGAAAACAAACGGATACATTTCACTAAATGTTTCAGAGATGTATAAGGTCTCCATGCGTCATAATATTAAATAATCATAAATAAACAAACATGTAGCGAATTCAATTTCTCATATCAAGAACAGCAGGAAAATTGTTTGAATTTAAGCCATGAGTGAGCTTGATTAGACCGGTCTCCGCAAACAGCACCCGTTCACGAGTATGACGCGTATCTCAGCCATCGCCTCCCTCAACCTTCTTTCGGGAAAGTGGCGACCCGATCAACGACGCCACCGTAAGCAGAGACCTTAAAGTGAGCATGACTGTGCAAGCTATCAGGCAGACAATATAATTTAAATACTATGAATGCTGACCATATTTAGTTTCATGAGAATTTATATTCGTACTTGCCCGTTACATATATGACAACTATCACAAGAAAAAAAAATAGAAATAGAAATAACTAGGACAGAAAATCTGAATACAAAATTAAAATTACTTAGGTGTAAAGGACTCTAAGTGTGGACATAATATACATTAAGATAGGAAAAATTAAAATAAAAAGATAATCTCGGAGATGTATAAAGTCTCCAAGTGTCAAGACTACATATTAGTAATACGGAAAAAAAAACTGTAAGATAATGACTATCTTACGTCAGATCTATAATTGATGTTAAACAATATGAAACACTAGTATGATAGTAAACATTCACTTATGTATATGATTTACCGAACACGTTAAGGTACTGGCTTAAAAGCATCCTTATCATTTATGAAGTCGTTAACGGTATAATACGCCTTACTTACTGTGGTATTTAATAGCCCTGAGCACTTAGCACAAGTTAATTGTAGGTAGGAATGTTATTGTCTTTACAGTACAGCAAGCTATAACTCATGATTAACTTGCAATAGTGGTGCGTCCATGGCCTGTAACCGTAGGTACCATGAGTTGACAGGTAATGGTTACGTCAGATTATAGGTTTTACTCGATACGTAAAACAGTCCATCGCGCTCGATTCAATAGATTTAGCTTGTCCTTTAATCATGTCATACTGGATAGGGATGGGGGGCTGGTCAAGAAAAATCACCAATAATCACCATTTCCTTTGACAAATCACGTGTAATTTTTTGTCTTCTGTCTTTAACCGTGCCCACCCTCGACACGGGGGACAGATTCGTCCACAATGCCACTAATTTAAAGCTAACTATATAAGGTAGAAGAATTAGAAGATTGAATGTGGTATTCTGCCTTTTAGTAATTTGCCACTTTGAATGTCAGTTTGCCAACCTTTCCACGGACAATATGTCTGTAAAACGTTAGATAGAAACTGTAATCAATATCGGAAGTGATTTTCTACGGGTTATTCCCACTTCCCACCTGACACCAATGGTAACAAATGGATTTTTTCCACCTGTTACCAGTGGGAACAACTAAGAATAAAAATTCATGGGATTTCTTTTTCCCAGTAGTTACCACGACCAAGTACCTCTCTACCAAGTACTCTAGCTAGTGGTAACAGATATTCAGATATAGAACAAATAGTGTCAGATTGGTGGTAACAGGCGGGAATAACCCACCTGTAATAGAGACCACTTAATCATCATCATCATCATCATATCTGCCGAAAGACGTCCACTGCTGAACATAGGCCTCCCCCAAAGATTTCCACAATGACCGGTCCTGTGCCACCCGCATCCAGCGGACTACTGCGACCTTCACCAAGTCATCAGAGACCACTTACTTATAGGTAATTTAGACACTAATTCTATACCTAAGTAAAATACTTACGATAGCGATGAGTTTCATGATCCCTTCAGGAGAGCTCAAGTAGTCGCTGTCAGAGTAATACTCCCGTAGCACCTCCGTCTCCGAGTCCGCCATCTTGGATCACTGACCAACAGCACAACACCGGTTTTCAACTCATTTGTTTAACGATTTTCACTTCAGTTGGTAACTAATTTTTAAATTTAAATTATATTTACACTTTAAAATGAAGATTAATAACACTATTGGATAAGATTGTTAACACTATGAAAGAAATAATAATTTCAAAGTTTCAGTTGGTAGTAGACCTCTCCACGAAGACAAGTACCTAAGGTCAATGTGGGTAAGACTGTCTATCAGGAAAGTCCGTCTACCAACTGATTTCCGACCCTAATTTTATTGAACAGTATAAGATGCATATGACGGACTTTCCTTCAAAATAAAATATGCCCGACTTAGCCGCACTGACCTTAATTATTTTTCGACTTTTGAATATTACTTAACGTCCGTAAGTAAACAATAAAAAAATGGTAGACCACTGGCTGCTGACTGTAGTAAGTAGGTACCTAATTTATAAGAAAAAATTAAATAATTTTCAGGTAAATAAGAAGAGATTTTTAAATGTTTTTAACAAAGGATAAAGCGTGCGTAAGAATACGGTGCTGACGCGATTCTGAGTTGTTAGATAACGCCAAATTAATGTTATTCATTCAAATTGATAATGAATGGATAATATTTTATACATGGCTTTGATTTGTTTCGATAAGTAGGTACACAAACGGCTTAGCATAATGACTTTGATTGACTTTCATGAGATTATATCCTACAAAGTACGTAACTCTCTACTTTACCAGAGTAGAGTATATTGCCTCCATAAGTCCATATTTTTTGTAAAGTTAAGTACCTAGGTGAATAGATGAGGCAAATTGGGGTAGCAAGAAATGGTACAATCGTCCATAAGCTGGTACTATTTTTCGCCTTATCGCGTTGTAATAAGGTCCAAGAGGTTATAGATTCATATTATTTCTTAGCAGTCCACTTTACCATTACCTAACAGATTATTTCTCTCACCTAACAATGCTTACCTACACAGACACGAAAAAGCCTCGCCGGGGGCAGTACCTAGTTTGTTTAAAATAACAGAGTTAAGTACAACAATACGTATCGAAAGAATTACTTTATAAATTATGTTACGACGATCTTATTACGCAGAATTAAAGTGCGCTGGGACATATTTTTGAGCATGTTTATATCAGGCGCGGATCCAGGACTTCGTTGAGTGGGGGGGGGGGGCATTGACCTATGATATGATAGTATTTTATACTTAAATCAGCACCTGGCCATACATAAGTCAAGTGACCCTATTGACCCCCCCCACCTGGATCCGCGCCTGTTTTATATACACCTTATTTTGCCTTTGACTGTACATGTAGGTACCTACTGCTAAGCTGAGTATTCTACAAATCGACCAATTAGACTATGTTGGTACTTAGGTATAGCTTCGTAGCTTAACTCATATGGAGAAGCCATAAGTAGGTAGGTACCTAATCAGTTGATCTGAAAAGTATCAAAAGTTACATCTATTTCCTCGTCGATATCGTGTGAAGGAGCCATAAGCAGTGCGTGTCGACACTCATTACAAGCCAGGACGACTGTGGCCTATTTCACCATAATTACAAGTCTGACAATTGTAAAATATCACTGTTACTGACGTCACAGGCTTCCGTAGGCTACGGCTACCGCTTACTATCGGACGGTCCATGTGCTTGTTTGCAACCAACATAAAATTATTTCTAATAACGTTTTTAAATCGTTAATAAACTACTTTTTATTTTCCGAATCCCGTGACAATTGTCGCAAGGTTTAGTACAATTCTCATTCAATCTTGACATGAGGTTTGGCATGTGTCGGAATTTGGCTACAATTGTCTTGTTTTTGTGACAATTGTAATTTTGCTTCGCAAAAAAGTAGTTATTTAGGGGAGACCAGGTATAAAAGTAACGCGGGATGAACGTAACAAATTCATTTAAATTTTTTCTACGACATCTATCCGAACGTCCTTCAGGGCTTTAGATGCCATTTCGATTCCCCCCTAACCTCAGTTACACCCACGGCGCTGTGACGGCAGGTTATGCGTGTAGTGCTATGGTCCCAGAAAAATGCGTCAAAAGTAAGTTTTTAACGATTTTTTCAATCTTAGCTAGATTTTTCATGGTAAACACTATAGC
The DNA here is from genome assembly GCA_025490895.1 of Thaumatotibia leucotreta. Classification (NCBI taxonomy): domain Eukaryota; kingdom Metazoa; phylum Arthropoda; class Insecta; order Lepidoptera; family Tortricidae; genus Thaumatotibia; species Thaumatotibia leucotreta. The sequence goes on along the minus strand of JALPQI010003164.1, from coordinate 46,716 downwards.
TTGCGTTTTGCATGGGTGTTGTAAAGTCACTAATCATTTACAGTTTGAGGGTTGCAAATCAATGTTTTAATCATGCTTTTTATGTTTTTTTGCTACGTGTTTGTGGGATTCTGGAAATTCGATACCCAGGGATGATTGAAACAACTTGTTACTTTCATCCCGATTTCCAAATTCTGAGGCTCATTGGTACACCTATGTGATAGCGTTTATTAAATAACTCATATACTTAGTGCCTTTTTGTTGCAGAATGTCTAATATACACAAAATTATATAAATATTATAGAAATTATAGCTTTAGCTGCAGTTGAGGTGATCCTTTTTTAAAATGCCCTACAGGGACGCAGCAAAGACGTACCAACTGGCTCACATCACTTTATATAGACATGTAAAGTAAAGGAAAGCTTTACTTGAAAGTTCAGCGGCACTACCCAAGGCGGGAGTTGTTTCTGGAAACAAATATTCACTGTCAATGAGGAGTGAAACACATTTTTTTAACATATTAGGTACATTGTATGATTAGCTTAGTAGTATACTCAGAACTAAGGACAATGCAGGAAGCATTTAATTCCTTGGATTACACCTAAGCATTTGTTTATATGCCATTAAGAATAAGACAGAAAGTTGATTGCTCTCACGTGACTCATATATCCTATAGGTATAAATTAATTTCGTCTCATATAATACCTAATGTTAATTACATTCATTCATTGTTGATGTTTGTCTTAGAGATAGTGATATTGTAAGACTGTTGATTACTTAAAAATACTAATTACACATAATTATATTGATTATTTTATAGTTATTTACTTTGTTTCTATTATCCCTATGCACTGTTACAACCAGCCCTGGGGGTAGCGATAATTGCAACAAATTCCGTCCTTCACCGTCAGCCATTTTTCTGTAAAACTATTCGATGTATGAAGTTTATTTTGGTACCAAAAGATACATTAAATATGTGTCTATTGCACATAAAGATGCAAAGTTTGACAACTGCTACCAAATAAATATGAAAAATCAAAAACTGAAAATTGTTACGTTCATGCCTGGTCTCCCCTACTGCTGATTTATTAAAGTTCCTGCACTAAATTTTATGTTGGTGGCAAACAAACGCACGACCCTTCCGATGGTAAGCGGTAACTGTAGCCTATAGACGCCCCAGATTGCAGAAACAGTAAATTTACAATTGTAGCACTTGTCAATGTGGTGAAATTGGGGCCTGCTCACAGGATACGCACAGTTAAGTTTATAAATAAGTAGACAATTCTGAATCGTATGTCAAGGGTGACATGTTTTCGAAACCAATCTACTTATTAATGAATTATATCGTAACTTTCCCATGCTGACTTTGTTATTAGGATACTTTCGCATATAAATCATGACCTTTACCGGAAATATTTAAAAGAAAAATGTAATGTTTATTTAGAGACTGCTATAAAATTGACTTTGAACAAAAGATAAACGGTCCCGTGTAGGTGAATAGAGACACGGCGATGTTACTAGCTCAGCTATGAGTTATAAAATGTATCTTTTGTTCACACAGGAGCGCTTATACCTATAATATAGTTGATATCCTTTGGTCATTTCTATAGCCGATAGCTCATAGGCCTCATGCTACTCGCTCGCGGTGGGAACAGTGCCTAAATGCTGTCAAATAAATAATTATTATCGACTTTAAATTATGTACTAGGTAAGAATATTATATGATATGTAAAAGTATTAAGATAAATTTTATTTTCTTAGAAACCGTTCTTCGTGTTAGCGCATACGGATTAAGCCTTGTTATCCGATAAACTAATGAAATCCACATACCAGCGGCCACTCGTAATGGAATTACACATTACGCATCATAATCTTATCTCCGACCTAAACAATGTGCCGTGATTTTGTGATTAGACCATTAGAAGTGTTAGGTATTTGTTTATCTAATACTCTAGGAAGGGTTTGTCAAATACCTTATAATCTACAATCAAAGATAACTGCCTTAGTACCTACTAGTTCCCTAGTCGAATCAATCTTGACCGCAACTAAAAACATCATCTGAAGGGTCCACGAGAAACAAATGTCCAGTGCTTAAAAGAATCAGGGCAAATTCACACCTTATCCTGTTAAAAGTAAGGTGGTTTTTCCTTCTGTAATTTGAATTGACTAGCCATGTTCTTTCCGTGGACCCTTCATCTATTTGAAATGGGATTTAGATACACTCGCTGATGGCTTTCAGCTGATATACGCAATTCGTAATTAGATTACTGTGCGATGGTATGGCATCAATGACATGATTTTCCTTCAAGATTACTTTTTGAAAAGATTAAGAATAGTCAACAAAAAATGTCTTCACGAATAAGGTGAGTAAGTTTATTGACACTGAAGAGTCGGAAAAGTGTTAAGGTGGAATGTCACGGTCAGCTAGGCACTACTACGCCAATAGATGGCGTTACAGTGCCTAGCTGGTGCGAATTCTACGTATTTTTAAATTTTATGTATGATAATGGAAATTATTTTAATAAGTGATGTGTTTGCCTAAAATAAACTGCTATTTCTAATGTGGCCAACTAAATTTCAGATGAGGTTTAATTTACAAAATAAGTTTATTTGAATAAATACGAAACGCTGTCGCGCTTGCGAAGTATGCACACACACATGACACACATTCAAACCCTTATTCGTTGACGAAACTGATTGCTTATTTCTTCGGAACGTGTTTTGAACTTGGATTAGTCTAAGTTGGATGACCGTCTGCGTCTGACGCACATTCATGAGGACCAAGGTTCAAATCTCGTAATATCAAGATATATATTTTTTACTTTATAAGACTTTTTATTTTTTTATTGATACTTACTTTACCTATAATCACAATTATTCCAGTAATGCCTGTGGCCTATCCCACAAATCTTCACAAGCGTACAATTCTACAAAATTGTATAAATTCTCATACAAAATAGTTGTCAATTTTGTAGAATTGTATGCTTGTAAAGTTTTGTGGTATTGGCCCCTGAACTAGCCACCTAGGTTTAATTTTGGTAACCTTATTTATTTACTTAAAAATGTTTTCAGGTGATGTTATGGCATCCAGTTCCGGTATTTTTTGCATGGTCAATGTGGAATAGACCATACTACAAAAAACCGGGCCTGGATAACCTAATAGGTGTACAATCAGATTGGGACGGAATCTATTCTATGACCTCAGACAAGTTTTCATATATGTATAGTTATATATTTGATATTTCTAGTCACTTTAATTATTAGATTCCTTTCCATTCTAATCACGCGCGGAATACATAGATAAAGAAAACAGATCAATTCATAAATTCAGTGTTTTATTTACATCATTTCATATTATTTTTATTTATTCTTTCTGGTTTTAGTAGGTACTATCTCTGTCAATATACAGTTTTTATAAAATATCACTAGTGTTGGCAACATGTTTTCTATAAAAGTTTCGTCGGTCATTTGTGACACCTGTGGCCTATACCACAAAACTTTACAAGCGTACAATTCTACAAAATTGTATAAATTCCCATACAGAAAGTTGACAATTTTGTAGAATTGTACGCTTGTAAAGTTTTGTGGTATAGGGGCCTGCAGTTGGCCTTGGATCTGAAATGAGAATACTCGTTGTTAAAATGGTGTCTGATGATTACTGGAATAAAAAATACAGTTCAGCTTTATCTAGTTAGATGGTGGTGATCCTGACTGCGAAGTTAGGGAGGGAGCCTGGGTTCAAAACAGGTTCAGTGAGTATCTACAAAAAGGTTATAGTTTTAAAAGTTGAAGGCCTGGAACTCATCATCCCTCGGGAAACTAACGTTTCCGGTATTTACATTAAAAATATGTTATACTTATAATATATATTGCTATTTATCTACATGACAAATTTCCTGGGTTATTCCAATCCGTGGAGCTGTTGTTTCGAAAACAACAAATGTTTTTATTATAATATAAGCATAGTGAAAATATGTAATAAACAATCTGTTGAAATAGTGGGAGGAAAGATACTCTACCGGACTTACCTTTTGATTTCTCCGTAATATAGTATAATTTCTACAAGGCTTCGCTTACGAGTTTTTCCCGAGCCCGAGTATCGGTGTTTTTTATAGCCTTTCCTTGGCGTTTGTGGCTCCATTCTCATGTAAATCACTGTAGATGCCACGCTATAAAATATTTGAAACAATCGTTAGCAATTTAGCGTCAATTCGGATTATACAAAGTAATTACAAACCAAAGTAACCAAATGACTGCCGGTGTGCCGGTGATTTTGAAAGAAAGAGTGACGTTTGAATTAGTGTTGCCGACGTTGCCGTGCCAAATGGATTATACGTTCAGTTACACGCGACTATCATTTAGTACGCACATTTATTTTAATAACATTAAATGTAAGAAGTCCAACCTATAGTAGCGTAAACTTAACTATTATGTATATATTTTCTATAATAAATGGTCTTCTGATACAAAATATAAAAATCAAGCAAATCGATCGAATACGAAATATCATAAAATAGTACGCGGGTTGGCTATTGGGTGTATATATGACTTATATGGCAACATTAGCAACGCTTTCCGTTTGATGCAGTTTGATGGAACAAAATAAAATAACAAATTGCACGACATGCGTTCGGTTTGACAGAGCGGCAACGCAGCATTTGTGGTCAACTGGCAACGTCGCTTTTTAACGCACACGCCGAAGATACGATTGGTGTATGACACTGTCGCCGCCGACCCACACATTGACAAATTTGTATTAAAATAAAGTAGTGTTTTAAGCTATTATTTGACCATTTTTATTACGGAAATAGAATTTGCCGCAAATAAATATCAAAATGATTGTGGATGGAAGTAGTTTCATTGTAAAACTATGCTCCATTTACCCATATTTGAATAAATCAATTAGTATGAAAAACGAACCACCTTAAAAGACATTTTTTATTGACTGTACGCAATCACCTAAGTAGAAATATCAAACATGTACCTTATTTCGATGTAATAAGAACGTCGAAAATATTTGTGAAGATTCTTTCGATACCTATTTTTGCACTTGATTGTAGATACAACTGATAAATCTGTAAACCTTATAGTTATAACATAAAGGTTGTAAATGCTAAGGCCTGATTTTCCAATCAGATAAATGTTTTCGTTAGTTAAAAACTTTTACTATCTTCCTCATATAAAGTCGTGAAAAAAAGGACAAGTAACATTTATCTGATAGAAATTTTTAACTGTAGATAACAAAATCAGCTCTATTTAAGTGTGTTGTTATCAGTACTTCAGAATCGAAATTAAATAGCCGGGTCCACACTGAAGGAGTTGCCTCGCGAGGCAAAACGTTATCGCGCGCGGCAATTTCGTCGCGAGGAAATTAAATATGAATTGAATGGAAATAAAAATGGATGAAAAGAAAACAAAAACTGTATAAAAACCATATATTATAATTAAAATTGAAAAGTAAAAATCACTCGCACATAGTTTGTTTATGAGATCCAAGAACCGGGGGCGCCGCCGGGCGGCGAGCTGTGATATGTCGACACAAACGGCAAACCAAAGCTGAGATCGGACAGTATAAAATTATCTATAACAATCTTAGTATATCCTTCCTTAATCCTAGTATAAGTCACGAACAATAAATATACCCGATTACAAGCGAACACTCTCCGCATATGGAGGGTTTTTAAGAAATGTCGGAGGCTTGACGCTTAGTGCTTTTTGGGTTCCTTCTATTTAGAATGACTAGATTATTATTAGATTTTTAGGGCTTAATGCGAGCATTCCGAAATTGTAAATTACGACGTTGATACTCGTGGTAGGTCTTCAGTTCATGTATATTATTATATTAGAAAAAAGTGATAATTACCTACAATTGTATCACGGATATCTTAAAAAATTAGGTTCGTACTAAAACGCGAACTCAATTCGGGCCATTTTTATTTATTTGACTGTTATTGACGACATCAATAGAAATTTGTGCCATGGATGATAATGAAGGCTACAGTCGACAACTACACTATTAACAGACGACGGCTTCGCGAGGAAATTACCGCGTGAGTTGCCTCGCGCGGCAATTTTTTATTTTATAATTGCCGAGTACCCGGTTAACGCAATACACTGGAGGTGGTTCTGCAAATTTCACAAAAGGACAAGTATTTTTTAAGAATAGAAAGCAATGAAAACTTCTCTCTTCTAACGGGAGGAACCCAAAAAACCTAGAGTGTGTACCGCGAATATAGAAAATTTGAACACCGAACATCTCTGTCAATCCATCGACGGCTTCGTCGAACTTCGACGTGAAATATCCAACTCTCGCGACAAAGCTTCAACTCCCCGACATTAGTCAGACCGCTCCTGACGGCGCTAACTAGGAGAGAACGAGTGCCAGCTTCACTATAAAGGCTGGCGGGACGTGGAGGGCCCAGCGGTGGGCGCCGGGCAGGCGGGGACGGCGCGGTAGGCGGAGCCCGAGCCGCGGGAGGAGCGCCGCGTCGAGGCCGGCAGCCCCGGGGGCCGCGCCGCCGCCGCGCACGCGCGCAGCGACAGCCCGGCTAGCGTCACGCACAAGCATGCCGCGCTGAGGCCTAGACCCTGGAACACAGAGACGCCGATTAGTACTCGACTAACTGTAATGCCGCTGCGACAATATTAGTGTTCTGTTGCGCTTTTATCACCCCCGATGTTACATTTTCGAGATATTCCGGCTTTATTCACCCCCAATTTACCTTTTCAGGGTAATTGACTAATCACCCCCAAAATGATACATTTTCAGGGTAATTCACCCCTAATGACTATTGTATCATACATATTCGGAGTAATCCACCCTGATGTGATGATGATGATAATATTGATCGACCTGTCAAGTATAATTAAAATTTAAATTTGTTAAAATTTTAAGCTAAAAAAAACACATAGAACCTTATAAATAACATCGGGACAGAAATATACATAGCCAAATTCACACTGAATGAAACACCTCGTCATAAAATTGACGCGCGATAAAATTGAGGTTCGAGCAGTGTGGTACAATCAAATGCAAAACAAGCTCTAAACAAAAATACTCAAAAATATAATAATATAAAAATATGTCCCAGTGCACTCTAATTCTGTGTAATAAACAGTGATCGGTTTTTTGGATTCCCCCTAGCGGGATTTTGCGTATAAAAAAATTACTGGTGTGACTATAAAATTTTATTTAACACTATTGTATTATACACACAAGAGCATACTTTATGAAACAAAAATATGGCAAAATATTTAAAGTTTTTTATTCAAGTTTCTATAGGAGACCTGCCGGGAGAATCCAAAAAACCGATCACTGGTAATAAGAACGTTGTTACATATTTATGAGCGGATTATTTCGATACTTATTTTTGAACTTGACTGTACATCAATTGCAAGATAATATATCCTTATAATGAAACTCCAATGCTACAGAACTAATAATAATTATCAAAATAATGAAAAATATGAAAACATGTTTGCTACGAACTAATTACGTACATCATCGTAAAACCAAAAACAGGTGTCCAAGAAATATCGAGATCACTTTAAAATTTGACAAAACTAAAATGGAAATGAATGAACTACATGTTACAAAGAAAAAAAACATGTCTAACTCATCAGGTGTCCAAAGAGCAAATCAAAAGAAGACCGCAAAACTTGTTGCAGATGAGATGATGCTTCAAGGTAACTGTGGAGAGAAAATGGAGACAAATGGTAATAGTAGATTTTCGATTTAAACCTGATGATAATTATAGAATTTTACTTTGACAAAACGAGAAGCATATCTAGACCAACCGAGCTGCCTTGCGCGGAAATTCCGCCAGACCTGTCAAGAGAACCGAGGCAGCGTAGAGAAAGTACCGAGGCAGGATAAAGAACGTACCGAGGCAGGGTAAAGAAAGTACCGAGGCAGTGTAGAGAACGTACCGAGGCAGTGTAGAGAACGTACCGAGGCAATGTAGAGAACGTACCGAGGCAGTGTAGAGAACGTACCGAGGCAGTGTAGAGAACGTACCGAGGCAGCGTAGAGAACGTACCGAGGCAGCGTCGAGAACGTACCGAGGCAGTGTAGAGAACGTACCGAGGGCGTAGATAACGTACCGAGGCATTGCTGAGAACGTAGTAGATTTTTTTTCTCTCTTGATAGTGTTAGACGATTCGTAAATGCTTATTAATAAGCTTACTTGAATAAATAATAGTTTGACTTTGACTTTGACCGAGGCAGCGTAGAAAACGTACCGAGGCAGTGTAGAGAACGTACGTAGATTTTTTTTTCTCTCTTGATAGTGTCAGACGATTCGTAAATGCTTATTAATAAGCTTGCTTGAATAAAGGATAGTTTGACTTTGACTTTGACCGAGGCAGCGTAGAGAACGTCCGAGGCAGCGTAGAGAACGTACCGAGGCTGCGCAGAGAACGTACCGATGCAGTGTAGATAACGTACCGAGGCAGCGTAGAGAACGTACCGAGGCAGTGTTGAGAACGTAGTAGATTTTTTTTCTCTCTTGACAGTGTCAGACGATTCGAAAATGCTTACTTGAATAAATAATAGTTTGACTTTGACCGAGGCAGCGTAGAGAACGTACCGAGGCAGTGTAGAGGAGCGCCAACAGGCTGGTGGGTGCAGGCCGGTAGTCGGGCTGCAGTAACGCGTGTATGCGTCGATGAGGCAGCGTAGAGTACGTACCGAGGCAGCGTAGAGAACGTACCGAGGCAGCGTAGAGAACGTACCGAGGCAGTGTAGAGGAGCGCCAGCAGGCTGGTGGGTGCAGGCCGGTAGTCGGGCTGCAGTAACGCGTGTATGCGTCGATGAGGCAGCGTAGAGAACGTACCGAGGCAGCGTAGAGAACGTACCGAGGCAGCGTAGAGAACGTACCGAGGCAGTGTAGAGGAGCGCGAGCAGGCTGGTGGGTGCAGGCCGGTAGTCGGGCTGCAGTAACGCGTGTATGCGTCGATGAGGCAGCGTAGAGAACGTACCGAGGCAGCGTAGAGAACGTACCGAGGCAGCGTAGAGAACGTACCGAGGCAGTGTAGAGGAGCGCTAGTAGGCTGGTGGGTGCCGGCCGGTAGTCGGGCTGCAGTAACGCGTGTATGCGTCGATGAGGCAGCGTAGAGAACGTACCGAGGCAGTGTAGAGGAGCGCCAGTAGGCTGGTGGGTGCAGGCCGGTAGTCGGGCTGCAGTAACGCGTGTATGGAGCCCGCGCCGCCGGCGAGCAAGGTGCCGCCGCTCCACATGTGGATCACCAGGCTCTGCAACCACAAATACACTCATCAGACAATTTAAGGTAGAACTGCAATCGTAGGAATTAAGGTCTGACCTGATTCAAAACGTCTCATTCGTCTATTAGCAAACCGATATTTTTTTTTTTCATCACACTTGCTGCTTTAGCGCGCCATTGTTTTCGCGCGCAGCGGGAGTAATAGAAAAGTGAAATTCCCTAGTTTGTAATAGAAAAGTCAGTACGTCATTTAATAATGTTATTTCTTAAAACTTATTTTTTTGTCGGCAAGTGTGATGAAAAACATTGTATGCATCACGGTCAGTAAGCGGAATACTAACTCGAGTCATAAAAGCCCTCCGCCTAACGGCGTCGGGCTTCTAACACTCTCGTTAGTGATTCCATACTTACTTACCTCCCTTGATGCACAATGTACTATTGTCCGTTTCGGTCTTACCAATACGTCTTTCAGCGGCGACAAACGCATGGTATCAGTTCCTAGATAGATCGAGCCGCTTCTGAACTAAGAATATCCTTCTGTATGGAACCGCCGTATTCCATCAAGTAAGTAGTAAATGACGTCACGCGCTAAACAGTCCTTTAACTTGCTAAAAATAACGCCATTTTGAGGAGCGCCGGACAGAGTAAGAGGTAGGCAGTGGCCTGTGAAGTATCGAATTTACACACTCGTCCAGCCCACTCCGACAGAATGTAAATGCGGTGTCTCTCAACAACAGTGCCGCGTGCAGCAACGCCGCGGTTAGGGCTCCCTACTGCTCTCACCAGCTTGTCCCAGCGGAGCGGCAACAGCGCGTCGAGCCCGGACACGCGCGGCAACAGAAGTGCCGCGTGCAGCAACGCCGCGGTTAGGGCTCCCTACTGCTCTCACCAGCTTGTCCCAGCGGAGCGGCAACAGCGCGTCGAGCCCGGACACGCGCGGCAACAGAAGTGCCGCGTGCAGCAACGCCGCGGTTAGGGCTCCCTACTGCTCTCACCAGCTTGTCCCAGCGGAGCGGCAACAGCGCGTCGAGCCCGGACACGCGCGGCAACAGAAGTGCCGCGTGCAGCAACACCGTTAGGGCTCCCTACTGCTCTCACCAGCTTGTCCCAGCGGAGCGGCAACAGCGCGTCGACCGGACACGCGCGGCAACAGAAGTGCCGCGTGCAGCAACGCCGCGGTTAGGGCTCCCTACTGCTCTCACCAGCTTGTCCCAGCGGAGCGGCAACAGCGCGTCGAGCCCGGACACGCGCGGCAACAGAAGTGCCGCGTGCAGCAACACCGTTAGGGCTCCCTACTGCTCTCACCAGCTTGTCCCAGCGGAGCGGCAACAGCGCGTCGACCGGACACGCGCGGCAACAGAAGTGCCGCGTGCAGCAACGCCGCGGTTAGGGCTCCCTACTGCTCTCACCAGCTTGTCCCAGCGGAGCGGCAACAGCGCGTCGAGCCCGGACACGCGCGGCAACAGAAGTGCCGCGTGCAGCAACGCCGCGGTTAGGGCTCCCTACTGCTCTCACCAGCTTGTCCCAGCGGAGCGGCAACAGCGCGTCGAGCCCGGACACGCGCGGCAACAGAAGTGCCGCGTGCAGCAACGCCGCGGTTAGGGCTCCCTACTGCTCTCACCAGCTTGTCCCAGCGGAGCGGCAACAGCGCGTCGAGCCCGGACACGCGCGGCAACAGAAGTGCCGCGTGCAGCAACGCCGCGGTTAGGGCTCCCTACTGCTCTCACCAGCTTGTCCCAGCGGAGCGGCAACAGCGCGTCGAGCCCGGACACGCGCGGCAACAGAAGTGCCGCGTGCAGCAACACCGTTAGGGCTCCCTACTGCTCTCACCAGCTTGTCCCAGCGGAGCGGCAACAGCGCGTCGACCGGACACGCGCGGCAACAGAAGTGCCGCGTGCAGCAACGCCGCGGTTAGGGCTCCCTACTGCTCTCACCAGCTTGTCCCAGCGGAGCGGCAACAGCGCGTCGAGCCCGGACACGCGCGGCAACAGAAGTGCCGCGTGCAGCAACACCGTTAGGGCTCCCTACTGCTCTCACCAGCTTGTCCCAGCGGAGCGGCAACAGCGCGTCGACCGGACACGCGCGGCAACAGAAGTGCCGCGTGCAGCAACGCCGCGGTTAGGGCTCCCTACTGCTCTCACCAGCTTGTCCCAGCGGAGCGGCAACAGCGCGTCGAGCCCGGACACGCGCGGCAACAGAAGTGCCGCGTGCAGCAACGCCGCGGTTAGGGCTCCCTACTGCTCTCACCAGCTTGTCCCAGCGGAGCGGCAACAGCGCGTCGAGCCCGGACACGCGCGGCAACAGAAGTGCCGCGTGCAGCAACGCCGCGGTTAGGGCTCCCTACTGCTCTCACCAGCTTGTCCCAGCGGAGCGGCAACAGCGCGTCGAGCCCGGACACGCGCGGCAACAGAAGTGCCGCGTGCAGCAACGCCGCGGTTAGGGCTCCCTACTGCTCTCACCAGCTTGTCCCAGCGGAGCGGCAACAGCGCGTCGAGCCCGGACACGCGCGGCAACAGAAGTGCCGCGTGCAGCAACACCGATAGGGCTCCCTACTGCTCTCACCAGCTTGTACCAGCGGCGCGGCAACAGCGCGTCGACCGGACACGCGCGGCAACAGAAGTGCCGCGTGCAGCAACGCCGTTAGGGCTCCCTACTGTGTGACGTTTTAGCGTCGCATGAGGTAGATAGAATGCGGATAGGAAGAAAAAACTAGTTGTGTAAATTTTACAAACTTTAATTAAATAAAAAAAATAAAAGAAACTTAAAGTCCGGCTAAGGTCGCGGGTAAATACTGAGCTGGCACACACTGAGCACTAATATTAAGCAAGGCCTTGTGTTGGGGTCACTTCCCTGCACTACAGCTCGTCGTGTGGCACGCCAGGATGAAAATCCGCCGTTGTCCGGATTTTTTCCAAAAAGTCCGGATTCTTAATTGGCAGCACGGAGAAGTCCGGAGATGCACGGGAGCATGCGCAGCATCGTGGTGGGTTCGGTATCAACCCCAAACTTGGTCCCTGGAATACCCGGAGATTGGCCGTTTTAGTAAAAGTCTAATTTTGTAGAAGTGACTGCGACATCCGGATTTATTTAGGTATTTTGACAGATTAATGTGCAAGAAAGAAGAATAGGCTGGTTTAGTGAACCCCAAGCATTAAAAAGGTGATCATTGATGTGGCAGTCACAAATATCTAGACAAGTTTCTTTGTTGAAACAAGGTGAAGTTAAATTTAACAAAATATTATTACAGATGTATTCTATTTAACTAGAAAGCAACTAAAAGCGTTATGATTAAGAGTATCTAGTATTAGGCCTTAAATTACAGGCATTATAATGAAAAATTAAAACAATGTAAGTAAGATTTTTATGAAGTGGGTAGGTTTATAATTCTAGAAGGTTTTAGAAGCTTGATGTCCCAGACGTTATTTCTACCATGAAATGAGTATTAATAAACAGATCTAGAAGAATGCATAGTAAGAAATGATCATGAAATGGTTTTACAGATAGAAAAATTCACATATTAAACTACTAAGCGTTAGATTTAGCTTTTTCTAAGTACTACTAAATATTCAAAACACTCACCCTTACTGGGGAAATACACCAACTTATTAATACACTGTAGTTGATTAAAATACGAAACACTCCAAAGTTTCTTCTACATTGTAGAATAAGGTATAGGTACTACGTATGTAGTTGATTGGTTTGACCTCTCGCTGTCGAAGCCGTGGAAGGAATGCCCGAGCGCGAATGTGTCTCACTTGTTGGCCAGCATGTACGAGTAATGCAAGCGTGTGACGTAGTCCTTTGTGTTTCGCGACTGGTTTATCTATAACAATTTGCAGTTGACAAATCTGTTTGTATGTTTATTTTATATTAAGTTTTTATTTTTATATGTATTGTAATGTTTTTTTATTAGTAAATAAGATAGTTAAGTACTACAGTTTTGTTAAATGTTTATTTTATTGTTTTTTTTTATTGTAAGTATTTGCTTTTATTAGAAATAACGGATAACCGTTACATACCCCCCTTTTTAGGTTAGGATTTTTGCTGTAAAAATCCTCTACTCCTGTACTGTACTTAATAGATACACTAGTTATCATTCATGCGTCTATCTCAACATCCACCTCCTCTTCATACATACATCGCGCATACAAAATAAGCAGTAAACATTTTTGGTTATATGTTTTTGCATCCTAGCTGACTGAGTATTATATTTACATATGAATAAAATACTCTCATGTAACTATTAATGGTTCTTAAATAAGTCTAATTACCTTCCTCTTTGATATTGACAACGATGCCTTACACCTGATAGTTTGTAAATCTTTTTAGAAGACTTAATTACCCTATTAAGAAAAGTAAAATCACCAACCTGTAGAGGTTAATGGTACATTAAAAAATACAATGGCATAGTGTATAATAGTATGGTAGTAGTTTTATATTAAGTAAATGAGGCTTACAGGTAAATTTAGACGATAAGTGTAGAAGTAGCAGTTAGGAACTCTAACTTTACCCTAATTTCTTTTTAGTCTCTGTGATTAGTGACTTTGAAATCCTTGACATGCCAATGACCAATATTATTCCCTTGCATATCTTCAAGTTCGTATACGAGGTTTGACTTTTTAGAAACAATTTTACAAAGCATGTACTTAGGTGCAAGTTTCTTAGAAAACTTGTTATCTTTGTCACTAAGGTAGAAAGTCTTTTTCCATATAGAGTCACCAACTTTAAAGTCATGATCCTTACGGCGCAGGTTATAGTTTTTGCTATTCCGAGCATGCGCTTTAATTAAATTAGACTGCACGTTGTCAAAAATTTTACGCAAATTACCTATATTTTCGGCATATTCATCCCTAGGTGTGTAAATTATATCACCGCTAAGATCAGCATCAATATAATGTAAACCAGAGGTAACTAACTCGCGTCCATATACTAAAAATGCTGGGCTATATTTAGTCACCTCATTTATAGATGTATTAATAGCTAGTTGAATTTTAGGCAAATGGCAGTCCCAGGATCTGTGATCGTTTTCGATATATGATGACACAGCTGTCATTACAACTTTATTATAACGTTCTACGGTATTTACCTGTGGGGTATATTTAGGTGTTAATCTTACATTCGGAATATTATAGTCACTAAATAATTTCTTTATAATATTACTGGTGAACTGTTTTCCATTGTCCATAAGAACTGTACTGGGGATACCGTGAACAAGAAAAACTTTTTCCTCGAGTAACTTAGCTATTACCTCGGAAGTTGCACGACGTATAGGAAATATTAGGCAATATTTAGAGAAACAGCACGTCACCACAAATATAAAAGTGTTTTGGTTCCTCGAAGGAGGTAGTGGACCAATTAGATCCATGCTCAACATCTGGAATGGCCGCGAGCAATCCTTCGGACGGCCCATGATACCTAGAGTAGCATGTGTAGCATGCTTGTGAGCACAGCAAGTATCACAAGTAGAAACAAATTTAGTGACATCATGGTGCATATCTGGCCAAAAATAGTTTAATGTTAGACGTTTTAGTGTTTTGAAAATGCCGAAATGACCAGCGGTCGGTTCTGAATGATTATGTTTTATAAATTCTAATCTAAACTCGAGAGGAATAACTTCTTTCCAGTCGAACTCTCTAGTTAGGGGATTTAAGCTTGGTTTATGTCTGAATAATTTACCGTTGGTCACTGTGTAGTTTAAAAACGAAGTAGGGCTATTTTGACATCCATTATAAATATTAAGGTACCATGAATCACTCGTAGAGTAAAACATGCTGTTACTATTGGTAGGAGACGGACTGATTGTAGCTATCGGAACCGCGCGAGATAAACTATCTGGAACTACATTCTCTGAGCCACGACGATGCTTTATCTCAAAATTAAATGAGGACATGCGAACTCCCCACCGAGCCAATCGACCTGTAGGGTTGTTTAAGTTTAAAAACCACTTAAGTGACGAGTGATCGGTGTATGCTAGGAATTTTTGTCCATTTTCCAAGTAACACCTCCAGTGTTCTATAGCTGTTAGCAAGGCGAGACATTCCCTTTCTGTCGCACTGTAGTTTCGCTCTTGGCTAGACAGCGACTTGCTCATATAGGCTATTACCTTCTCTTGGCCATCAATGATCTGTGTCAGTACAGCTCCTATGCCATAATCGCTTGCGTCTGTATGTACTTGAAAGGGCTGCGTATAATCAGGACATGATAAAACAGGAGAAGATATTAGTGCTTCCTTTAGTGTGCAGAAAGCTTTTTCAGCCTCAGTAGACCAAAAAAATTTTGGAGAGTTTTTACCTTGAGAGGTAAGTTTATTTAGCGGTGCGGCTATTGTGCTAAAATTTGGTATAAATCGGCGGTACCATGACGCCGTTCCAAGGAATCGTCGAACTTCTTTTCGGTTAGTAGGCGTAGGATAGTTGATAATTGCGTCTATCTTTTCAGGGTTTGGTTGCAGACCATTTTTATCTACCACGTATCCTAAATATTGTAGCCTATTCCTAAAAAATTGACATTTCTTAAAACTTATGGTTAGGTTAGCCGTTCTAAGCTTCTCGAGGACGCGAACTAGTAAGGAGATATGTTCCTCGAAGGATGATGAGACAATGATGATGTCATCGATATAGACGAAGACTTTATGCTCAAACTCAGGACCATTAAATAACATATCTACCAGTCTTTGCTGCGTCGCCGGGGCATTAGTCAATCCAAAGGGCATAGAAACAAAAGAATATGTACCACGAGAAGGAATATAGAACGCCGTCTTACACCTATCCTCTTCCTTTATAGGAATTTGCCAAAAACTCTTTGACAGGTCTAAACTAGAGAGATATTTTGCATCCCGCAAATTGTCAATGATTTCCGAAATATAGGGAATACTGTAGGCATCCTTAACGGTAACTGCATTTAATTTTCGGCTATCTAGGCAAAATCTCATTTCACCATTCTTTTTAGGTGTCAGTAGAACAGGTGACGACCAAGGACTTTCACAAGGCTCTACCACGTTTTCGCGTAACATTTCATCTAGCTGTGAATTAAGAATTTTCTGCTTCTCAGGGGACATTCTGTAATATCTTTGACGAATTGGAGTAGAATTACCAGTGTCTATACTGTGAGATATTAAAGAAGTACGCCCTAGGCCACGTTCTTCATATGAAATGTCGCGAAACTGAGCTGTGATATTATCAGCCGTAACTTTTTGTTTAGGTGAAAGATCGTCATAGTCACGTATTTGTTTAGGGATTGTAGAATGATTGGATGTGAGAGAGTTTAGTGTCTCCACATCGCTAGGCATTATAATTGAGTCTAGGTGTTTCGGGAACAAGTCAAATCTTCTCCAGAAATCCATGCCTAGTATCAGTGAGTTCACAACTTCTGGTACAACGTACACCTTAAAGATGTGGGTTTTATCTAGGAAAGTAACAGGCAAATTGATCCAGCCTATAGTGTTTAATCTATGCCTGCCAGCACCAAACAAAATTAGAGAAAATTTCCCTATGGAGTATAAAACCTGCATCTATAAAAAACTTATGGTAGTTATTTCCCAAAATCGTGTAACCACTACCGGTATCTAACAACCCTAGAAAAAAATTTCCATTGATCTGGATTGGAACAAATGGTCTGTCATGTATATTGTCATCTGTAGTTTTTGAATCGTGGATTGAAGTGACATTATAGCAAGAAAAGAACTTTGATATAAAGTTAAGCCAAGACTTCCACTCCGCATCATTGAAGTTTCCGCCAGGCTTATCGACATGTACACTGCAATCCACAGTATTTAGTTTTTTGTTAGTTTTACATTACAAGATACACAATCCGGAAAACGAACTCCTTTCTTGCCACATTTGAAACAAACGGGGAAGTGTGGTTCCTTGCATTCTTTTAGAGAATGCGATTCCGTACGACACCTCGGACAGTACCTACGAGTGGTGTTTACACTTATAGAGCCGCTTGCTGCCGGTTGTAGCGCACTAGTAATGGCAGTCTTTTCCTCTGTAGGTTTAGGTTTACTGTAGTTGTAAGATCTAGAGTAATTATTTTGGTTATAAAAGTGCTTTTGTCTATCATTAGAACCCGTATTTTGATAATTTTTATTAGAGTAATAGTTATTATTTTTTTGATATTTAGTATAGGCAAATTCTGGAGCTACAGTGTCAGGAGTTATCTTAGGGGGTTCATGGAATAAGGACGAACGTGCGTGTATGTTCTCATAATTAGAGCATATGTTTTTCAAAGTTTTTAAATCTTTGATCTCAGAGGAAGCCGCTAGGGTACTTGCGTAACACGGTCTGATGTTATGTAGTATTATTTCTAATTTTTCCCCCTCAGACAAAGGTTTAATCAATCGAGAGAACATTCCGTGCATTATCGATAGGTAGATCGAAATATTTTCTAATTCTCCTTGCGTACGAGATTTTATTTCGTTACTTAAACGGTAGTCGTAGTCCTTTTGACTAAAATCTTTTTTTAGCAAGGCGGTCAACTCGTCCCAAGTTTGAACGCTTTCTCTATTGCATCGAAACCAATGTAAAGCATCATCGGTAAAAATCTCATATGCAAACTTCAAAACTCGATCTTTAGAGATGTTTCTTGCTTCCACGAATTCCTCAACCCTTTGTATGAAGGAAAAAACGCAGGACTTTCCGGAATATTTTAATTTTGCTAGGTCAGAGGTTAGAGAACGATCACAATGCACTACTGTAGTTTCAGGTTCCAAAATGGACCCTGTACTTGCGCTTGAAATAGACGCCGGTCTTAAACTATTAATCTCCTTATACTGTGTGTTAAACAAAGTGCAATACGTTTTATGCTGGTCAACCAGTGGAGCACCGACATTCGTAACACGCCTACATCTATGGTATATGTGATGAAGCAAGTTTTCGGTACGCAAAAATATTGTCCTATCGAATTTACTTTTTAGGGATGTAAGCATAGACTGAGATTTGGCAAGACTGTCTTTGATAGCTTCGAGGTCAACCGCGGGTTCAAGGTGTGATTCTAAAATATCCTCAGGGGGTATAGACAATTTTACAATCTGGCTTCTAAGATCTTGAACCGAGCCAGTTGAACCACCTCTAAGGACGACCTCATATTCAAGTTCAGCTTTTTGGAGTGACAAGTATTTAATTGGATAAGACATGATTCGTACACTAAAGGTGTGTGTTTTGATCACAATGATTATAAAGCAGTTAGGTTGTGTTGTTAAGTAAGAGGAATCTAGTATATATTTAAGATGCAAAGTATAATTAAGTTAGGACAAGCTAAATGTTGTTGCTAGATGCAAACAAAAAAATTTGTAGAAGTAAGAAACCCCTTACCAAACAACTGGCCGAATCAAACTTAAAATCTAGAAAGACCAAGTGAAATACAAGAAAGAAGAGCGCGACAGAAAAAAAAACAGTGATTAAAAAGCCACCAACACCAAAGAAAACCAAAAGAAAAATAAAAACAAGGACCTGTTTAAAATGCTCAGCTCAGTAAAAACCTAGTATGGGCGCCAATGTGACGTTTTCGCGTCGCATGAGGTAGATAGAATGCGGATAGGAAGAAAAAACTAGTTGTGTAAATTTTACAAACTTTAATTAATAAAAAAAAATAAAAGAAACTTAAAGTCCGGCTAAGGTCGCGGGTAAATACTGAGCTGGCACACACTGAGCACTAATATTAAGCAAGTCCTTGTGTTGGGGTCACTTCCCTGCACTACAGCTCGTCGTGTGGCACGCCAGGATGAAAATCCGCCGTTGTCCGGATTTTTTCCAAAAAGTCCGGATTCTTAATTGGCAGCACGGAGAAGTCCGGAGATGCACGGGAGCATGCGCAGCATCGTGGTGGGTTCGGTATCAACCCCAAACTTGGTCCCTGGAATACCCGGAGATTGGCCGTTTTAGTAAAAGTCTAATTTTGTAGAAGTGACTGCGACATCCGGATTTATTTAGGTATTTTGACAGATTAATGTGCAAGAAAGAAGAATAGGCTGGTTTAGTGAACCCCAAGCATTAAAAAGGTGATCATTGATGTGGCAGTCACAAATATCTAGACAAGTTTCTTTGTTGAAACAAGGTGAAGTTAAATTTAACAAAATATTATTACAGATGTATTCTATTTAACTAGAAAGCAACTAAAAGCGTTATGATTAAGAGTATCTAGTATTAGGCCTTAAATTACAGGCATTATAATGAAAAATTAAAACAATGTAAGTAAGATTTTTATGAAGTGGGTAGGTTTATAATTCTAGAAGGTTTTAGAAGCTTGATGTCCCAGACGTTATTTCTACCATGAAATGAGTATTAATAAACAGATCTAGAAGAATGCATAGTAAGAAATGATCATGAAATGGTTTTACAGATAGAAAAATTCACATATTAAACTACTAAGCGTTAGATTTAGCTTTTTCTAAGTACTACTAAATATTCAAAACACTCACCCTTACTGGGGAAATACACCAACTTATTAATACACTGTAGTTGATTAAAATACGAAACACTCCAAAGTTTCTTCTACATTGTAGAATAAGGTATAGGTACTACGTATGTAGTTGATTGGTTTGACCTCTCGCTGTCGAAGCCGTGGAAGGAATGCCCGAGCGCGAATGTGTCTCACTTGTTGGCCAGCATGTACGAGTAATGCAAGCGTGTGACGTAGTCCTTTGTGTTTCGCGACTGGTTTATCTATAACAATTTGCAGTTGGCAAATCTGTTTGTATGTTTATTTTATATTAAGTTTTTATTTTTATATGTATTGTAATGTTTTTTTATTAGTAAATAAGATAGTTAAGTACTACAGTTTTGTTAAATGTTTATTTTATTGTTTTTTTTTATTGTAAGTATTTGCTTTTATTAGAAATAACGGATAACCGTTACAACTGCTCTCACCAGCTTGTCCCAGCGGAGCGGCAACAGCGCGTCGACCGGACACGCGCGGCAACAGAAGTGCCGCGTGCAGCAACGTCGCCGTTAGGGCTCCCTACTGCTCTCACCAGCTTGTCCCAGCGGAGCGGCAACAGCGCGTCGAGGCCGGACACGCGCGGCAACAGAAGTGCCGCGTGCAGCAACACCGTTAGGGCTCCCTACTGCTCTCACCAGCTTGTCCCAGCGGAGCGGCAACAGCGCGTCGACCGGACACGCGCGGCAACAGAAGTGCCGCGTGCAGCAACGCCGTTAGGGCTCCCTACTGTGTGACGTTTTAGCGTCGCATGAGGTAGATAGAATGCGGATAGGAAGAAAAAACTAGTTGTGTAAATTTTACAAACTTTAATTAATAAAAAAAAATAAAAGAAACTTAAAGTCCGGCTAAGGTCACGGGTAAATACTGAGCTGGCACACACTGAGCACTAATATTAAGCAAGTCCTTGTGTTGGGGTCACTTCCCTGCACTACAGCTCGTCGTGTGGCACGCCAGGATGAAAATCCGCCGTTGTCCGGATTTTTTCCAAAAAGTCCGGATTCTTAATTGGCAGCACGGAGAAGTCCGGAGATGCACGGGAGCATGCGCAGCATCGTGGTGGGTTCGGTATCAACCCCAAACTTGGTCCCTGGAATACCCGGAGATTGGCCGTTTTAGTAAAAGTCTAATTTTGTAGAAGTGACTGCGACATCCGGATTTATTTAGGTATTTTGACAGATTAATGTGCAAGAAAGAAGAATAGGCTGGTTTAGTGAACCCCAAGCATTAAAAAGGTGATCATTGATGTGGCAGTCACAAATATCTAGACAAGTTTCTTTGTTGAAACAAGGTGAAGTTAAATTTAACAAAATATTATTACAGATGTATTCTATTTAACTAGAAAGCAACTAAAAGCGTTATGATTAAGAGTATCTAGTATTAGGCCTTAAATTACAGGCATTATAATGAAAAATTAAAACAATGTAAGTAAGATTTTTATGAAGTGGGTAGGTTTATAATTCTAGAAGGTTTTAGAAGCTTGATGTCCCAGACGTTATTTCTACCATGAAATGAGTATTAATAAACAGATCTAGAAGAATGCATAGTAAGAAATGATCATGAAATGGTTTTACAGATAGAAAAATTCACATATTAAACTACTAAGCGTTAGATTTAGCTTTTTCTAAGTACTACTAAATATTCAAAACACTCACCCTTACTGGGGAAATACACCAACTTATTAATACACTGTAGTTGATTAAAATACGAAACACTCCAAAGTTTCTTCTACATTGTAGAATAAGGTATAGGTACTACGTATGTAGTTGATTGGTTTGACCTCTCGCTGTCGAAGCCGTGGAAGGAATGCCCGAGCGCGAATGTGTCTCACTTGTTGGCCAGCATGTACGAGTAATGCAAGCGTGTGACGTAGTCCTTTGTGTTTCGCGACTGGTTTATCTATAACAATTTGCAGTTGGCAAATCTGTTTGTATGTTTATTTTATATTAAGTTTTTATTTTTATATGTATTGTAATGTTTTTTTATTAGTAAATAAGATAGTTAAGTACTACAGTTTTGTTAAATGTTTATTTTATTGTTTTTTTTTATTGTAAGTATTTGCTTTTATTAGAAATAACGGATAACCGTTACAACTGCTCTCACCAGCTTGTCCCAGCGGAGCGGCAACAGCGCGTCGACCGGACACGCGCGGCAACAGAAGTGCCGCGTGCAGCAACGTCGCCGTTAGGGCTCCCTACTGCTCTCACCAGCTTGTCCCAGCGGAGCGGCAACAGCGCGTCGAGGCCGGACACGCGCGGCAACAGAAGTGCCGCGTGCAGCAACACCGTTAGGGCTCCCTATTGCTCTCACCAGCTTGTCCCAGCGGAGCGGCAACAGCGCGTCGAGCCCGGACACGCGCGGCAACAGAAGTGCCGCGTGCAGCAACGTCGTTAGGGCTCCCTACTGCTCTCACCAGCTTGTTCCAGCGGAGCGGCAACAGCGCGTCGAGCCCGGACACGCGCGGCAACAGAAGTGCCGCGTGCAGCAACGTCGTTAGGGCTCCCTACTGCTCTCACCAGCTTGTCCCAGCGGAGCGGCAACAGCGCGTCGACCGGACACGCGCGGCAACAGAAGTGCCGCGTGCAGCAACACCGTTAGGGCTCCCTACTGCTCTCACCAGCTTGTCCCAGCGGAGCGGCAACAGCGCGTCGACCGGACACGCGCGGCAACAGAAGTGCCGCGTGCAGCAACACCGTTAGGGCTCCCTACTGCTCTCACCAGCTTGTCCCAGCGGAGCGGCAACAGCGCGTCGACCGGACACGCGCGGCAACAGAAGTGCCGCGTGCAGCAACACCGTTAGGGCTCCCTACTGCTCTCACCAGCTTGTCCCAGCGGAGCGGCAACAGCGCGTCGACCGGACACGCGCGGCAACAGAAGTGCCGCGTGCAGCAACGCCGTTAGGGCTCCCTACTGCTCTCACCAGCTTGTCCCAGCGGAGCGGCAACAGCGCGTCGACCGGACACGCGCGGCAACAGAAGTGCCGCGTGCAGCAACGCCGCGGTTAGGGCTCCCTACTGCTCTCACCAGCTTGTCCCAGCGGAGCGGCAACAGCGCGTCGAGCCCGGACACGCGCGGCAACAGAAGTGCCGCGTGCAGCAACGCCGTTAGGGCTCCCTACTGCTCTCACCAGCTTGTCCCAGCGGAGCGGCAACAGCGCGTCGACCGGACACGCGCGGCAACAGAAGTGCCGCGTGCAGCAACGCCGCGGTTAGGGCTCCCTACTGCTCTCACCAGCTTGTCCCAGCGGAGCGGCAACAACGCGTCGAGGCCGGACACGCGCGGCAACAGAAGTGCCGCGTGCAGCAACGCCGCGGTTAGGGCTCCTAGTTGGAGCAGCCGCACTCGGGCGGCGCCCGGCAGCGCCCACACTTGCAGCCCCGCGCCCGCCCATATGCAGCACGCGCTACTCAGCGAACATAGCTGAATAACAAGACGTTAAATGTTGGAACAATTCAAAATCATTTCACTGCAACACTTGACTCAGACATGCAACAAGGACATAATTATTTATAGCAAACATTCCATTGCTTGTCAATGTCAACAATACTGCAATGCAATGCAATAATAACTGCTTGTAATTTTGAGTTGCTTAATTATTACAATTCAAATTACGAGAATATGGTATCTTGAAATGCAGCGTTATTCATGATTCACGTCGATATCTGTATTCAATAGAGTAGACATCGCTCAAATTTTCCGCGCAAAGCAACTCAGTTAGTGTAGACAGTGGCTCAGTCCATGTGGACAAGGATAATGATTATACCACTTTAAAAATGTAGATAGACTAACTCTCGTACATATTTTAAGACTAATAAGAAGTATATTATGGTCTCTTCCCATTTTCTGCAATCGCCACGGATCTTTGTAGAACAAACTGAGGTATGAGGAGGTATATTAAACCTATAACATTAACTTCAATACTTCATCAAATCATCAGTTTTTTCTATGGACATGTTATGTTAATGTGTTAATGCTGTTAGTATTGTTAGATTACTTTGTTTAGTCAAATTTAGTAACTCAGCTAAATCCAATCACCAAGAAATATTTCACAGTCAAAAGTAATTAAGACAAGATGCTCAAAATGGTATCAGCATACCAACTATTGAGGAAACAGTTAACAACTTAAGGGAAGTATTTATGGAACCAAAATGCTGTTGACAACCATTTTGAACACCTAGCTCAACGAACAACAAATAATCCTAGTGATGTGGCTTTCCCAGTAATTGTCAAAACACAGAATTTTTTCAAATGGTAAAATTTTCTATTAATTGGACCCCATTGGACATTAACTAAATTTATTACAGAATAAATACTCTGACAGGTTTTTATTCGCGCATAATAGGTACACTATAATAGTCAAAATTAACAAGGATTTATACATATTTAGGCATCATTTATGAATGTTTGTAAAGTAAACAAAAGCACGTGAATGTGGCTTCGAAGGGGATATCACTGATCCAGATCGATTTCGATCACCGCAGCATATATCAACCAATTGGAACTCTAGACGTTTCTAGAACCTTATCAAAATGAGATTTTTTACCGTTTCATTTACAGTGACACTTTGACATAGTTCTGGAGTGGCCTTAGGGTTCCAACTGCACCCCTTGTATTTACTATTTACTGGGAAAGACACATCTCCAGGTACACCACTACGTCACCCAAGCAAGCCACCAACCACAATAAACAGCATAGCCGCCCCCTCAGGCACGAGCAGCTCGCGACAGCGGCAGTAGAGCGGCGCGAGCGGGCGCGGCGGCGGCGGCGGCGCCCGGCGATAGTGCGCGTGCGAGTCCCACGAGCGCTCCGTGCCCACCGGCGACCCCGCCGCGCCCGCGCCGCTGCCCGCGATCTCGAAGTCCTGCAAACCCGCGCTACTACCCACTGTGTCCGCGTCTACCGCCGCCGACTACAGGCAGAGATAAACGCCAACGGTCAACCGTGTGTCTGGTGCTAGCTTTTGGTCTACGAGTTTTTAATGCATGTTAGCTGTGACAAATGTATTCAAAAAAATACATCCCGCTGAGTTCCTTGCCGAATTTTTCTCAGGTCAGTGGTTTTTTTTATTTGCTACTTATTTAGTTTAACGATTCAACGCTCGTTGTTGGGCCTTCTTGAACAAAGAATATTTTAACTTATCTTGATTTGACTTTGTATAATGTTTCTAATTTAGAATACCCATTGGTACCATAAAGGATACAGTTAACTGAACATTCGCACTGAAATTGTAGCGAGGAAAAAACCGCGCGGGGCAGTTTCGTTAGTGTGGACGTGCTTTACCCGAGACATGCGGCTTTCGCTTCGGCCTAACCCGACTAACCCCTCATCTGTGGTTGCTAGAGATCACTACAATGAATTTTTAATGAACCTAATTATGAAATGATTTGAGTTCAATACCTATTGTTTCCTGCCTTGTGCGGCATTAGAGGGGTCGACAATCCACCATGGCAAATGTGCAAACGGATGCAAACCTCGGGTGAGGCTGGTCCACACAGGCCAAGCTCAATTCAGGTCACACAGGCAATTCATGTATGTTTATGTGTATTTATAATAAGGGCCACAAATAGTCAGTTACTCAACAGTGGGGGATACAAAATACTGGGTAAAGTAGACACTTAACCTTTTTTTTTTTTTTGACGGAGTGGTAATGCCTTTACGCACCGTCCCCCCAAAATACGGGAAGATGGGGGGGTGTGTGGGGCTCGCATTCCCGGGCCCTTCTCGTAGCGAGAAGGGGGGGAGATGCCCTACCCACATTCCACTCCGGCGTTCGATCCTCGTTGCCGTTAACGAGGATGCCATGGGGTCGCGAAGCATTTCACCATGACACCCTCCGAATAGTAGACACTTAACCTCCTGCCTATCAATTTTTAAACTTTATGTCAATTAGACAAATTTTCTATTTGATTTGGCAAATTTTGACATAATGTAGGCACGAGGTTAAGTAAAATGTTTTTATGAGCACGTAAATATTAGATATTGGGATCAACTTGAGATGATAGTTACAATTTAATTTGTATTGCCTTGGACATTCCTAATTACCAAGTGCATGAGACCAGTTCAATCTGATTCCTTCGGTATCTAGAAGATATGTTTAGATATTTCTTTATGCTTCATATCTAAAAGTGGTATATATACACATACAGTATATACTATAGAACTATATGTAGGCAGACAAGAATAACATTTGTCAGAGTAACACTTATTATATCAATAAAGTATAGAACAAGCTGCAATCACATGAATTGAGAGGTGTCAGTGTTTATGGAAAAATGTACCACAGCTAAATTCATTCCAAAACATGTAGACCAAAAGTTGTTCAATATAGATAACCCACAACCACGCTCATCAGTATATTCTATGATATAGTTAAAAACCGATATATAGCGCTTAACTGAAAACAATCATAATTCAGAGACCAAGTTTTAGTCAATGGTGGAAGCTTCAGAAGAGAATATTAGTAAAATCATAATTCATGTTTACTGACAGTTCTGGCAGATTGTAAGTGAAATTGTTAATATACAAATGACCAGTTGAATTCATTAATATTCACATTTCTTCAACATATTATATTGACCTAAATTGATGGCAACAATATGCCTACAAGGTAAAGTTTGAACAAATCTTAGCCATTTTGCATAAAATAGTTGGTAAATTAAAGTTAATTTCAAAAAGTGCTTGCTTATTTTATATGCAGTTAAGTTCTGTTACTTTTGTAACCTGTATGACATAGCTAGGTACTGATAAATTATCAAAACTTTGAAATGGTTTAACACAAAAGTTACAAAATGGTAAGTGTAGCAGTCCATTACAGTCAGAAAACATTTTAAACTATGTATGTTAAATTATTCACTGTAATCACACTCAATTACCATTGGAAGCAAACAGTTAAAGCAGATCTAGGACACTGTTCCCAATGAAAGATTAATTATGCTTATTGGAATCTAGATCATTCCAATTTCAAGTAGAATTGGACCCCAGTACCAATAAGATTATGGTTAAGTACAAGTAAAAGGTATGCAATTAGACAGGCAGGTTAGGTTATCAATCTTTTGAGTTGATATTGATAGTAAATGGATGTGAATGTTTAAGGAGGTATGGGTTGGTGCGCTACAACACCTGTATATCCTCGCCGCGGCAGCTGGTGGGCTCCAGGTCGCGAATCTCGTCCAGCAGCAGCTCCACCTCGTCCGTCGAGTACAGCTCGCTCACCGACACGTAGCGCGCCGCCGCCGCGTGCATCGCGCTCTACCGCAGCCCGCAGCCCGCAGCCACGCTCCGCCTGCACCCACAACACAACATAACCAACCCTGGCACACCACCACCACTCCTCCTGACTCCGCTCACAACTGCCACGGCCTACCTCGCCCGCACGATGACATCGAGATTGCGTCCTGTCTGTAACCACATAATCCAGAGGCAGGGCTATCGTTTTATCGACAAAAAAATCTAAACAAATTCAATATAATGACGCTTCATGAGGACGCCATGTTTGTTATCATATTTTGTCTATGGTCGATAATGAAGAGGAGTGGTGCCCGAAGGTGGTGCCAAGGTGGGAGTGGAAATTAATTAATTTTATTTCCCATAATAATTTATGCAACCACTTTAATATAACTTTTTACTAGAAAAAACTTCAAATGAAGGAGCATATTTATATCAGAGTATTTTCTGACTTTAACCGCGCTGTTCAGGACTATTTTATTAACGCCTCGAATCACAAAAGCCGTTGAGCAAAGACCATTGGGATGCGAATGAAATGTCAAATGAAACTTCAAAAATGCTTTATTTTCTTACCTCCAGCCTCCAGTATGAAACTTGAAACGAAAACTTTGTTTTCGTATTAATTAAAAGTATTTATATATTTAAGTTTAAATG
Organism: Thaumatotibia leucotreta; assembly: GCA_025490895.1. Lineage (NCBI taxonomy): Eukaryota > Metazoa > Arthropoda > Insecta > Lepidoptera > Tortricidae > Thaumatotibia > Thaumatotibia leucotreta. The sequence goes on along the minus strand of JALPQI010003164.1, from coordinate 19,203 downwards.
TTTACTTTCAATTTCTGATGCTATATATAGCATAATCGTTATCGGCCTTTTCCGCCTTATATCCTTTGTAAACAGCTTAATTGATGGTTGTATTTATAAACACTGACGGTAAGTTAAAAAGCCACCTAAAACCCTTAAAATGTTTTTAGAAAAACACTTATCTCTATTTTTATATATTGTTAGTTATCGTTTGATCCCAATAAGTGTGCATCAAGCTATATTAATTGTTTCTGACTGACTTGATAAACATAACCTCTGAATGTAAACAAAGGGTTTTCCGTATACAGATGCACATCCTGTGCACGATATGCAGCGACCTAGTGAACCCGGCCGAGAGCCTGTACGGCACCAAGTGCGGCCATCTCTTCCATCATCAGTGCCTGGCGCAGTGGATCGAGAGGTACCATTTATAAACTAATTACTTACAGTGTTTGCCCATGCTGGTCCTTATTGGGATAGCTTTGCAAACCAACTGTTTCAATATCAAAATTATGAACATGTGAATGCATGCTGCATCACAGATTAATTAATAATACTTTAGTGTCACTCTTATTCCAAACATATAGAAAAGTCCATATTTCACATTTGTTTAAGGATTGCACATATGTATACTGCTTGATAATACATATTAAACAATTGGAGATTGCTTAAAACTTATGGAAAATGAACATAGCATCCACCATAATTTCAACTCTCATCTTAAAACAACAGACAAAATGCATGGACATAAAATATCATAATTTTGTTTGATGTTTGGTTTTCATATAAAAACAGAATTATTCCGCTCTCAGGTCGAAATCATGTCCACAATGTCGCAACAAGGTGACAGACCGGTGCATGTTTCGCATGTACCCCACGGTGTCCAACGAGAACACTGGAGAAGATGCAGCCACATTACAGTCGAGGCTGGATGATGTGATGCTGCAGCTGCGGACGCAGAAGACAGAACAGAAGGGGCTTCATGACAAGCTCGCTGCTGCTACACAGGAGGCTAGTAAAAAAGAGTAAGAGAAACACTTGTGTATTGAACTCATGCAAAGCAGAAGTCCCTTATTTTATGAGTACCATAAAATGAGTACAGCTGGGTAACTGCAGTCCAATACTGGCAATACTGCAACTATGGTCCATAATTTCAACTCTTAAATAAGCATCAGTCCCAATCTTTTTATTTTTGTCCAAGTTTTTTTTTATTATTCATGAAGAATAATAAAAAAAAAACAAACAAAACAATCCCCCGCAGACCACGAACCCTGTAAAGTGTTCAAAACATTGGAATGAAGTTAAAGTTTATTAATATAGGCGAGTTTATCAATTTTCATATTTCATGAGTAATTCTCACGGTAACCGAAGAAAATATTATATTCATGAGGAGTTTTTGCTTATGAATAGCACAATTAATGTAACAATTACTCCTCATGGAAGGTATTTGATTAAGTTTTAGACCATTGTTGGCAGCCAAAGACCAAAGACTATAGTTAGGTGGTTTTATGGTAAATTAGTTTGTGCTAACATCCTCTGCTGTAACTAACTATAAGTAAATAACTTCAGTAACTAGATCAATAAAAGTGAGGCTTTTAATGAAAGTTGCCACATTGTGGCTTACCACAAAACCTTAACTAGATAATGTGTATCAAGATACAAAATTCATTCTTATGGCAAGCAACAAAGTGTAAACTTTTTCTAAAAACACTAAATAGTTAACAAATAGGAATGCTTTACAATATTTCAAATATTAAAGACTATATTAAAATAAAAATGAGTGAAAATACCTTTAACATCAACTGTGCATTCAGATTTATCACGCAAAACACTCCAACAAACATATTATGCATTACATATACTCGAGTTGGGTAAGTGAAACAAAGGGGTAGCTGAAACACTTTATACATTTCTATATATTAAAGTTTCACTTGTCCAACTTGGCTATATACAGGGCCGGATTAAGAGGTTGAGAGGCTTCGGGGCAACAAAGGAGTGGAGCTGGAGGCCCCCTGGCCCCCAATTATTTTCCAAATAAAGTAGACAATTTTTTTCAGTCAACTTTTTCAGTAAGTAAATACTTTTTTGTGGAAACAAGTATAGATTACACTAGCCACACTAGCCACTTTTAAGGTAGAACAGCGAAAGAAAAATTTATATAAGTGAAAACAGTGTAAAAAAATTTTACTAGTGTTTACTAGTTGGAATATGTTTTTTTTCTAAATTCTATTGTGGGGGCCCCTCTTTGGAGGCCCCGGGGCTGTAGCCCCGGTTCATGCCCCCCCCTTAATCCGACCCTGGCTATATACCTTTTATCTTCTAGCTTTACAGATAGCATTTTAATCTTACATTGTCATCCAGTGCTAAGCAACATTTTTTAACGAGTTTACTTGTTACAGAGAGCTACTGAAAGCAGCCGAGAAGCGGTTGGTGAGCCGCGAGTCGGCCGTAGCGGCGTTACGAGAGCAACTCGAGTACGTCAAGATACAGAACAAGGACACACAGCGGCTGAAGGAGGAAAATGAGGTGCTCAAGAAAAACTTGCAGACTCTTAACGGGTGAGTGCTATCGTAATTTTGTACTGTGGTTATGTTTTCTCTAATGATGCAATTTTTCTGAATTTTTGTTAAATATGCATGACTTGGTTGTTCACTATGGGACTCATTAGGAGGCTCAGAGTCACTCAACGAGCAATGGAGAGGGCAATGCTCGGGGTTTCTCTGACATAGCCCGAAGAATCGCCAGGTTGAAGTGGCAGTGGGCTGGCCATATTGCCCGGAGGACCGATGACCGGTGGGGTCGGCGTGTTCTCGACTGGCGACCACGCACTGGACGGCGCAGCGTGGGAAGGCCCCCCACAAGATGGAGCGACGACCTGGTAAAAGTTGCGGGTGTCCAATGGATGCGGACAGCTCACGACCGATCTTTGTGGAACTCTCTGGGGGAGGCCTATATCCAGCCAGCAGTGGACGTCAATTGGCTGATGATGATGATGATGATGATGACGATGCTGCTTGACTTTGTGATGACGGCGGTAAGAATACTTGTCACCACTCCAACTCTTCCGGTGGGTGTAATAAGAGTTGACAAAGGAATTGAAGTGTAACTGACTAATTACAATTAATTTACTGAATATTGATGACGGGTAGCAGCGTCATCATAATAGACACATTACTGCGATCGCCAACCCACTTGCCCAGCGTTGCGATTATGGGACCTGGGGGTAATAGGAGACGCCTTTGTCCAGCAGTGGCTTGCAATAAGCTGATGGTGTGCCTTATTTCAGAAGGCTGATGTTCTGTCAGGTCACCAGAAAATAATATACTTTTCATCACACTTGCTGTCTAAGCCCGCCATTGCTTGCATGCGTAATAGAAAAGTGAAATTCCCTAGGGAGTAATAGAAATATCAGTACGTCATAGAATAATATTTTGTCTTAAAACTTATTTTTTTATCCGCAAGTGTGATGAAAATCATTGTATGCATCACGGTCGGTAAGCGGAATACTAACTCGAGTCATTAAGAGCCCTCCGCCTACTGCGTCGGGCTTCTAACACTCTCGGTAGTTATTCCGTATTTACCTGCCTTGATGGACAATATATGTACTATTTTTTATAGGCACTATAGGCAGGAACAATTTATACATAACTTCAGCTCTGAGATAGTTGGATGGAACCCAAGCCAACTTGGTTTATAAGTTTTTATGCAGGTTTATTTTATTATAAGGAATGTCTTCACTTATTGTGTAGTTTAGCGGGCCATTTGTCGAGATAGTTAATTACAGCTATTCACTATTGAAGATGTGACCCATGTCACAAAATAGAAAGGTACAGAAGTCAATCACTAGTATGTACTTTACGTTTCATCGGCGATCCCGCTAGGGTTGCTGTCAACTATGGCGTATACAAGTGTGTCAGCTGTTGCTTTTTAAATTCAACATCTATCTGTGAATTGACTTTTTTAGCTGACGAGTGGTTTTGAAGAGGTAAGTAATTAGAAAGAAGAAGAAGAAAAACGTAGACAAGAACACAATACAAACAAAACAAAACAGTAAACACGACATTTTGTGCCGAAATGGCCAAAACTCAGCATTTTGCCAGCAGAGCCAGCGCTGGTCTTCCGTTTTGGCCATTTGAGCTAAACACTGACGATAGACCTTAACACAACAGAAATACCAAAAAATTGTACACAAATTTCAAATTATTACACACAAGAACTTAAAAATATATAAAACATAATAAAACATAAAACAAGCAGCTGAGTTTGTAACGCCCAACAATAATACCACCCAAATCTGTATCGAATTGTATTCCCTATCTTGGAATCTTCAACTTACAATATGTGGGTGTGTACATATGAACATATATTTATGGATGTATGTCCACTTGAAAAGTTTTGTTAAAGTTTTGCACCCACAGTTCCGAACCCTACTTATTAGTGCGACAAAGACAGTTAGCTGCCTTTCGTTTACGATTGACGATTAAGCGCTAGCGATTGGCAACTTGGCTAAGCACCCTAAACTGACCTGAGATATCGTGTCCACGAGCGGTGTCTATGTGTGCGTTCGCGCGAGCGCGTTTATATGTAGATTGTCTGATACCCTTATATGTTGTGTCCATGTGGTTGTTCCAGACTGCAGAAGGTCCTGAACGCGACGGCGGCCGAGGTGGAAGACACTCTCCGCGGGTACTCCGACCTGCGCACGCTCGCCTCCTTCGCGGCTGCGCTCAAACGGTACCCCCCGTCGTTAATGTGTTAAGAAAGACGCGGAAAAAACTTAAGATTCATAATGTACCGAAAAAAAACTGATATTTTTAATGCTTTTTTGTCCCGTGTGAGGCATTTTCGCTGTTTCGTAATTTTCTCACGATACTCACTAGGTGTTTTGTAAAATGTATAATATTTGCAGCGCACTATGCGACTCGGAGGCGAAGAAGCGCGATTGCCGCGAGCTGCAACATAGTGCGGAACAACGCCTCGCCGCCATGCGAGCTAGATATGAAGACTTGCAGACCAAGTTCAAGTACGTATACATTCTTAAAAGAAAACTGTTTTTTTGACAATAATTACATGTGTGGTACAAGGTTTTATCGCCGACTTTCCATTATTTAGTCGTTTCATTATTAATAAACTCACAACTAAACTAAATACATATTGAAGTGTACAAAATACTGAATGGACACTATGATCTCCGAGACTTCATATCACTACTTAAAAGAGACACCAATACTCGGCTAAGAGGGCATCACTTAAAACTACAAAGACCATGCATATCAAGTAACAACCCGCATAAACACTTTTTTGCCAACCGAGTAGTCAGGCCTTGGAACAAATTACCAGAGGAAGTAGTTTCAGCACCCAACTTAAACATTTTTAAAAATAGACTTGATAAACATATTAATTTGAGATCAACCTAGAAGAGGATATCAGGATACGGGCTTACATTATAGCCCACCTAACGAAGACCAAAAGTTGCCTGTCGGGGGAAATAACTCGTGTATAAGCGAATTTTGGCATAGTTGTAGGGAATGGTGTTTTAAACCACGTACTAAAAGTACTGGTGTTTAGGGGTGGAGCTAACGGGGGGAGGGGGGTGTAAAGGTCCTTATTTTTAATTTTTCGTAAATAACTCGTAAACCGTGGCTTGTAGCAAAAAAATGTTCTAGTACATAAGTAATCTACATAAAATTCTCTACAAAAAAGATGTACGCATATTTCCTCTGGGATCAAGGTGTCATGAGATAAGAAAGCAAGAAGATGGACACTAAAGAAACAAACACATTTGTGTAGGTATGGCACATACAGAATGCTCGCGAGCATTCCAAAATATGTTAATGCTCAATTCCTGACCATATTTAGAGTCTTTAATGTTAAATAAAATTTCCTGGATTCGGCTTGGTTTCAGAGATAATCAACCTTTTTTTCGAGATAAGTTTTTCGACGTAACTCATCATAAAACTTATTTTTAATTAAAATGCTACCACAATGTGTTTTAATATTACCACACCTTTTGCCTGGCAATCAAAAAAATGGGAATAAGCTTGACGAAATAACCTGCCCTAAAAAAATATTATAATAAATACTTTTAACAAATTGTTGTAATGATAAAAAGTACTGGAAATGTTAAAAAGTATGCAAAAAGTCTAAAAAAAAAGAAAAAAATATATATATATTTTGGTGGTATTTGACATTAGGTCTCATAATAATTTTTGTTTGTTTTGATGTCTAGAATGCATAGTTAAAATCTTTTGACGATGACTAAGAGAATGTTTTAGGTTTAGAAGATAATTAGGAATTTTATTTTTACAAAAAATGCTCGCGCCTGGGCGCGCCCTATATGCTTAATTACAAAAGATTTTAATTATGCATTCTAGATATCAAAATAAACAAAAATGATTATGAGAACTAATGTGAAATACCACCAAAAAAAAATTTTTGAATACTTTTTGACATTTCTAGTACTTTTTATCATTACAACAATTTTTAAAATTATTTATTTTAATTTTTTTTTTATGGACGGGTTATTTCGTCAAGTTTATTCCCCTTTTTTGATTGCCAGGCAAAAGGTGTGGTAATATCAAAACACATTGTGGTAGCATTGTAATCAAAAATAAATTTTATGATGAGTTACGTTAAAAAACTTATTTCGAAAAAAAGGTTGGTTATCTCTGAAACCAAGCCGAATCCAGGAAATTTTATATAACATTAAAGACTCTAAATATGGTCAGGCATAAAGCAATCAAATTTTTTGGAATGCTCGCGAGCATTCTGTATGTGCCATACCTACTTAAACAAATGTGTTTATTTCTTTAGTGTCCGTCTTCTTGCTTTCTTATCTCATGACACATTGATCCCAGAGGAAATATGCGTATATCTTTTTTGTAGAAAATTAGAATAGAATAAAATAGAACGTTTTTTGCTACAAGCCACGGTTTTACGAGTTATTTACGAAAAATTAGAAATAAGGACCTTTACACCCCCCCTCCCCCCGTTAGCTCCACCCCTAACCTCCAGTACTTTTAGTATGTGGTTTAAAACACCATTCCCTACAACTCGAGTTTTTTCCTCTGAGTTTCCTTCGTTTGGTGTACTATTAGTTCTTTTTCAACTGTCTGCCTGAATTATAAATAATAAATAAAAATAAATAAATAAATAAAAGGGTGTAAAAATAGTAGCTAATTTGGTCCTACACAGACGAAGAAATCATGATAATCAAAAGGAAGATTTTTTTTATTTAAAATCTAAGCTATTTTCTAATAATTATGTTGTCAGTTTGATAACGTCTACGTCACATTCAGTCATACATTATCGTTTAATTCCCTAGGCAAGTACAAGAAACTTTAACCAACACAGAGCGTAAATACGAAGCGTTAAAACACAAGCGGAAAGCGAGCGGTGACGCGGAGCCGCGGGACGCGAAGCAACCCCGCTCTGACTCCGCCCCCGCTACAGCCTCCGCTGTCGCCTCCGCTTCCGCTAGTTCGCCCGCTGTCGCTCCTGCGACGCCCACGCTGCGGTTAAGCAGCAGTTTTAATGATGCTATTGTGGAGAAGGATGTTAGTTTTGTAAGTACTAGCGATTTTTTTATTTGACCTTTTGAACGCGAATTACTGATGTATCGGCACTGTAGGTTCCACGCCAAAGATGGATATAAGTCACGGTTCATAAAGCAATATAAGACCTATACCGTTTGTCAGTAGCAAGGATCGGATAAACGCCCGTCATTTTGAAAACTTAACCCTGTGCCGTATGGTAGAGACCTCCTTATCTTATGATGTTAACATTTTATTAATGTAAGATATTTATTTATTTAAATATTTAAGTTTTTTATAATACGAACATAAAGTATCTATTTAGGAGATCCCAACTATTTCATAGATACTTGTGCACACCATAATTGTTCGAAACGTCGTAACAACGTTAATTAATATACGTGATATAATTCGTTTAAATCGTTTTATATCAAGAATAACTATCGCGGTAACCATAGAAGATCATTATACACTCATTAGATCAAAATTCAATATCACAAATTCTAAGTCGTTTATTTGTCATAAATTCACAATCAGGGTACATAAAAGTAAGAACGAGTTTGAATCTCCTAAATAGATACTTTAGTAATAGAGTTATTAAAATAAAATCTTATAAAATAAAATATGTTAACATCATAAGATAAGGAAGTCTCTACCGTACGGAACAGGGTTATTTTTTCGAAATGACGGGCGTTTGTCCGATCCTTGCTAATGTCATAAGAATCGAGGAGGATTGAAGTCAGTGACACTTCGGGTAGGGTTTAGAACCGGAAGTAGATTTTATTTTATTTACTATTTTGTTTAACGATTTAAAACTCTCGTTGAGTATTCATTTTCGAAGATTGATGATGGGCAGCATTATAAGTAATAGAAGAGGCGTGTGGCCAGCAGTGGACTAATATAGGCTGATGACGTGTGTTCTGCAGGGTACAGCAGTGAAACGCATCGTAGATTCGGACTCGCCGTACCTGAGCCTGAAGCAGAGCGGGCTCGCGCTCGCCGCCCTGCAGCAGCGGAGGCCGACGCAGGCCCCGGCGCATCTCAAGGTGAGAGTCCATCTGTAGGCCACAGCCGGGAACATCGTGGACTCGGACCGTACCTGAGCCTGCAGCAGCGGAGGCCGACGCAGGCCCCGGCGCATCTCAAGGTGAGAGTCCATCTGTAGGCCACAGCCGGGAACATCGTGGACTCGGACCGTACCTGAGCCTGCAGCAGCGGAGGCCGACGCAGGCCCCGGCGCATCTCAAGGTGGGTGCAGTCAAACAGTCAGCAGCAGAAGTCCCTATACACTCCAGGTGTCGAAAGAGAGATTAATATTTAAACTTTCATAAAATTGTTAACTTTCATTATAGATAGTATTTATTTGTGAGCTCAATGTGATACGAGTATCTTAATAGTCGATATAACCTCGTAAGGCCCACAATACTATTTTCTTTAAATCTTATTTTGAACCTTGCTATGTAAGGAATAGTGGCGAATATCGATTGTTTGTAAAATTAATCAGACAAAGGAAATGTGAGTATATTAAGTTTATGAAATTACATTTTATTGAAGTGGAATGTACATTGTCATGTACAATGGGCTTTATGAGGATAAGTTTTAAGCTAACACGGTCATTTACATTATTAGTAGGTATGATGTAAAACGGGATATTTACCATGTAAATTGGGGCAAACAATACTTAGCTGAAGATGAACAATATTATTTTGCTTTTCTGAGGTGCAGTAATGTAACTTGCTATAATTACTTGCGTATTTAATTAAAGTACACGTACTGTGTCGCTGAAAAGCAAAGTAATATTGTTCATTATTTAATATGGAGTAACGCAAAGTAAACACCTGATTCAATCAATTACTTTAATACTTAGATGGTTTATTAACTTTGGAGATGTTTATGAATCATCATTATCACCATATCAGCCGAAAGACGTCCACTGCTGAACATAGGCCTCCCCCAAAGATTGCCACAATGACCGGTCCTGCGCCACCCGCATCCAGCGGACTCCTGCGACCTTCGCCAGGTCATCGGTCCACTTTGTGGGGTAGTTTATGAATAAGGGGATTTATTATTAAGTTTGTCAGCCTCCGTAGCCTAGTTGGTAGTGACCTTGCCTAATAAGCCGGAGGTTCCGGGTTAGAATCCCAACGAGAGCATTATTTGTGTATTTATTTATCACAAATATTTGTTTCATGGTCATGGCTGTATATGTATGAATATATTTATTATATTATATCATCGCCTGGTACCCACATCACAAGCCTTAATTGAGCTTACCGTGGGACTAGGTCGATGTTTGTAAGATGTCCCAGATATTTATTATTTAAAAAAATCCGTTTTTTCCAGCCCTCCGAATTCGCGATCCTCCGCGCCGCCCCCACCAGCATCTTCCACTCGGCGCCCCCCCTAGACCTGGACACCGCCTTCACCACCCCCACCGCCCCCTACGACGGGCTGGGCGGCCACTCGCGCCCCGACGTGTTCCCCACCCCCCGCCCGAGGGTGCCCAAGGTCACCAGCAAACATAAGCTGAAGAGGTTCAATTCGGTAGGGAGTAGGGATATCTCGCAGATGTTCGCCGGGTTACAGAAGGACTGAGTTGAAATATACTGGGTGTTCCACGAGCCTCTGAAAACCTTGAACGGGGTGATTTGGTAGGTTAAACAGAATAACTTTTACTATGGAGCTATAGATCAATTAACGAGAGCATGGAGTGGTGTTACTAAAGCAACACTTCTAAGGTAACCTTGTGTCTTTACAATTAGGTTTACTATTAGTCGAATAATGCCAATACATGAGTCGATAAAACACACACAATAGCACACAATACATTGTAAATACGCGATACCACTACATATGCAATTCCATACTCTCGTTAATGTATCTATAACCCAGAAATCTCAAAAAAAAATTTTTCATATAAAATGTCGTGATCAATCGGTCAAAATGTATGAAGAAGACAATTTTTTTTTTTAGATTTCGTGATTGGCCCCATATTAAAAGTTGATCAGTATAGCCTACTAAATCAACCCGTTCAAGGTTTTCAGTGACTCGTGGAACACCCTGTATTGTATGCATCACAGACGGTAAGCGAATTAACACAAACTCGAGTCATTAAAAGCTCTCCGTCTACGGCGTCTGGCGTCTAACAGACTCTCGTTAGTAATACCGTACTTAGAGTAACCAGCAAGTAGCTGCACAAGCATTTTTTCGATATTTTTTTACTTGGCATCATTTTTTCCTCAAATCTGTCATTTAATTTGAGAGAATTTGTTGCCAGGTCTCGTTTTTTTTTATTTGCCGGGTTTTTTTTTGTGCAGCCACTGGCTGGTTAGATAGCCCTAGATTCACAATGTATTGTAGAGCAATTAAAGTTTTTTATGAGTTTATAATCGTATAGTCTAACAACACTATAATTTCAATTAAAAAAAAAAACAAAATATCAACGATTGATTCGCCCATACATTTTCTAGTGACAATAGTAGATTGTGTCACAAGGGATCAAAATGGTACATTTCCGGCGTGGGCGTATATTGAATCCTGAATGGAGCGACGGATTCAACAATTGAATCCCGACCGTAGGGAGGAATTCTAAAGTGGAATCCTGACCGTAATTAATGAAGGATTCAAGCGTTAACGCCCAAGAAGAAACAATTTTGATACCGTGTGACACATACTGCTTTTCACACCACCTATGAGAAAAATAAAAGGTATATCACATATTTAATATTTATGCAAATAATCGATTCTGAAATTTTTTTTATCAAATATGAACGTACTGTTTATTTTCATATTACATTGTAATTTTTTAGGCTGGCAATAGAAAGTCCTTGAACAGAAAAGTGCCACTTTGATCCCTCCTAGCAAGGAAGAAAAGGCCCGTAGTCGAATAGGTGGTGCGAAAAGGTTGTTTGCAAGACTAGGTAAATACTCAACCAGCAGTGCTGTGTTTTGTTAATAGTTAATTTATCGATCAGACATTATCAAATTTGATTGTTGCGTTTGTTGTAGGTATTATGTGTCATAATATAGCGAGTAGGACTATTATACAGCAAGACTGATATGATGAAATCACAATAAATAATAATATATAATTTCTTATACCGAGTTTGCTTCCATTCTACCCACCTACCAGTTACCGTTACACTAAATATGGGAAATTCTAACAACATTTCAACCTTTTTACCGCCAAAGCCGACAAAATTTTGCCCCTCACATCAATGACAGCATTTGATATCGTAATTTTTTTAATAAAATTAATTGAAAAACAATCTAATGTTTTTTACTTCCTCGGCATCAAAGGCAAGACAAATCGTTTCGCAGCTGGGCAATCAAAAGGTTGAAACGACACGGGACACTTCTCAGTCAAATATGGAAGCGTACTATCTGCTAGTTAGACCAAATGGGAAATGCGTGAAATAAAATAAAAATACTTCGAACACGTTTATTGAGAAAAATATTTATACAATCCAATGGTTCAATTTAGTTCAGCGCTCGAGGCCCGACACTATCACAGATCCAATCAACAGGCTCTCTACTTACGACCCGTTCGCTCAAACATCTTAACAATCATTTTAAAAATAAGTTGCGGCAAACGGGCTTCGTTACACTAATTATCGATACATTTTATGTCAAATTGTACTTAACAAGATAGATTTTTGTAACAATAGTCAAATTCTGGCAACATTTGCCTTACCCCATCTGTCGACGGCCGATCAGGGGCCTACGACGAACTCCGAAAATCGCAAATGTCGTGCATCTGTCTCTGTCGCTCCTATGACGCCATCGTTGGAGTGACGGAGACAGAAGCTATATTAGCCGTTCGGACGTCGACAGATGGAGTAACACCCTTAACAAATCTTCATTTTCCAAGATTAACCTTAACGCTACAACAATATCAACGTAAAAAAGTATACTTGCGTACAAGTACGTAAAAAACAAATGAATACTTAAGTCAAAATGGAAGAACAAAAAGTCAAATCAAAAGGGTTTCATTCGAATAATCATTTCAAATGGAATAACTTACACTAAGGTGTCATTTGATGACAAGTTTAGTACAGTCAACGTAATACTTTGAAGCAGATCAAGTGGCCAAATAGTTTGAACCATGTACCCAGTTCATCGATATTGGAACTCCCTACATGCCAAATAGTTTCGCTAATAATTAGCAAGACACTTACAAGTGATACAAACTTATCTCGATACGTGCTACTACCAAAATCACCTACTGCTAAAGCCGCGTTTTCACTGAGCGAGGGTTCGTTCTTGGGCAGATGAAAACAGGATTCCACAGAGCAAAATGTTCGTTCGTCAGCCCACGAACGAACGAATGCTCGCTCAGAACACTAAGTGAAAACGCGGCCTTATATATTATGCTAACGTGTTTTGAGACTATTTATTTAGAGAATGGTGTATTTCGTGACTTTTACGACATTAGGTGATCACGGGAGTAGTACGTATCAAAATAAGACTTTAGGCTGGTTTGGAAATTTTGACTTCAGGTTGTTTTGAATTTATATACATATATGACAGTAATTATGAAGGGTCCACGGAAAGAACATGTTTCATATGTGTTTTTGACATTGGGTTGTATTGTGTAATAGGGTAATTTGACTTTAGGTTCTAATTAAAGAATTTTAAAACGGTTGCTACGAAGTATTTGACGCTGACTATACCAGAAAAACTAATGATATATCTCTATCTCTGATCTCACTTGTCGTGGGTTAAAACATTAATAATAATCAGTCCACATTTGCTCCTCCGCGAAAATAAACAACAAGAATTTGCGACCCATGGTTCCATTCATGCAGTAGGTAGAGGTACATTTTTGTGATAATATTAATCAAATTTAGTTTTTCTTAAAACTAATTATATTATTTAGATGTCGAAAGTTCGGGATTATATAGGAAAAGTAAGTTTAGGTATATACGCCATTAGATATATCGAAGGGTCCACGGTGCTCAAAATATTAGAAACATGTACTATGGCAATAGAAGCCTGTATGCTTAGTACATGATCGGTATGTCATTATATCGCCGCGAGATAGATTTTCCATCTTTTACTAACCATATGTATAAGAGATGGATAGTCTATCTCGCGGCGACATATTGTCGCACTAATCCTATGCTAAGCTTACTGCTAAGACAATTTTGTGCACCCTGGTAGCTCGGATATATCTGTTGTCGACTGTATAAATGAAATTGTTACTTATTAGGTCGGTTGGAGTGAGGGCGACGCGATTTAAGTACAGAATACGAAAACTGTGATAACATATAAACACAGAGACCTCTTTGGGCATTGTTACGACATCCATTTTACCTTAATGGTACTACATTTTTAATGGGCCGTTTTATTGGCAACGGCTTGAGGTAGGGCGGTGTCGGTGGGTATAGTACGCCTAACGAGAACTTTTAGATTCGAACATTTGCCTCGATCACTTCAACGAAAGTGTGATAGAGGATTATCGAAAATATCCGAATTGAGAAGATCGGGGTAGGCCTTCAGATATAGTGCACAATCCGTTGTCATCGTATTTTCACGCAATTATCGGAATTAATAGTAACAATTAATTGTTGTAGGTACTTTAATACTGCTGGGATACTCAAACTTATTAAAGTATTTACAATAACGTGATCCGAAATATCAAAGGACCACGGGTCCTCCTGTTGAAAATGACATGTTGAGTCACCGTCATTATAAATATTTTATATGTATCCAGCACATTTAAGTTAGTTGAGGTAAAAGTAAAATTTGAAGTTACTGTGAAAATTTGATGGCAAAGAGTTATCGACTACATTTGTACCACCGTTCAGTTAACTGACCAAGTTCCCTTTAAAACGGCTCTAACGCGAGCTTCGAAATCGCAAATTTCGAGGTTTTGTCTCTCGCTCAAATGGCACTTTCGTTAACACGTTCGACGCCGATGACACAGCGTCTGTGATCAACAAAATTTAACTTCTATGCCAGTGACGCATACGTGATTAAAGTAATCTTATTCTTATGCCACTGGCATAAATTAAGTTCCTACTCCTAAGCCAGTGGCATAGAAATAAGAACGTTTTTGACACAAGTGCTATATCGCCGGTATAGGAGTACAGTCTTTTCGGTCACACTGTGTCACTGGCATACGAGTACTGGAGGCGAACAGAGACAAAATGACAGAGACAATTCCCCAAAGTGGAAATCCCGAAGTAAGTGCCAATCCCGAAATTTGTGAATTTCGAAGTTCCCGGTAGAAGGCCTATACAAGGGCCACAATTCAGTTAAAGTGTGTGTGTTTTGACGAGGGGATATGGCACTTATTTAGCGAAGTTCTCAAAGCCGGGCGGCGGGCGTATGTCCGGCTGAGAGACGCGGAACTCTGCCGCGTGGGGGTTGAGGCCAGCAGAGGCCCCCTGGAGGCCTGTGGGTCCCCCCTGGACGCCTCCGGAGGCCCCCTGGAGGCCGGCGGCCCTGGCGCGCCGCAAGGCCGCGATCATGTACCGGTGCGCCGCGCCCGGGTCGACGCGGGACAGGAGCTCGAATATCTCGCACTCGTCTGCCGTCAGCCGCACCGAAGACCCGTCTCCGTTCAGCGATGTTGACGACGCTTGGAGCGTATTGCCTAAGTTTGTGCCAGTTTGCGAGGGATTTGGTGTAGAACAATTTTGCAGCACAGGGCTCGGTTCGTTTGCCATTGGTGCAGGAGTGCTTGCTGGGTTAGGTACGGAGCTCGGTAGGAAATTGTGGGGGATGTGTGCGGAATTCGGAACAAAGTTGGCTTGAGGACCCGGTTTGAATTGTGGATTCGCTACAAAGTTCTGCGGCCCTTGAGCAGGATTTGGAGCAAAGTTCTGCGGCCCTTGAGCAGGATTTGGAGCAAAGTTCTGCGGCCCTTGAGCAGGATTCAGAGCAAAGTTCTGCGGTCCTTGAGAAGGATTCGGAGCAAAGTTCTGCGGCCCTTGAGTAGAATTCGGAGCAAAGTTCTGAGGGCCTTGCGCAGAAGGTACAAAGTTTCCCGGCTTGAAGTTTTGAGGGAATTGAGTCGGATTCGGCCCGAACTGATTTTGCATCGAATTGGGGACGAATTGAGGGATCTGCGGCGCAAAGTTATGGTGCTGCTGGAAAGGGAAACTTTGCGGGAAAACCGGATTGGGGTAGTAGTTGACGGGGAGTTTGAAGGGGAAGTGTTGCGGGGAGACGCGGGGGCGGAAGTAGCCGGGGGGAGTAATGGCGGACGAGGGGTCGAGGGGGCGGACAACAAGGGAGGGCGTAGAAGGAGGCGGGGTGGGGTGCGCGGGGGGGCAAGCACTTGTTGCCGCAACAAGGGGGGGGCGGCGGCGGCGCGGGGGGAGACGGAGGCTTCGCGGGGGGTGGCAATAGACGGTTTCGCCGGCGTCAAGCAGCGCTCTTCAATCTCAGGCACGGCCGAGTCTATCTCCGGCGCGGGCGACCCAGATTCCGGCGAGTCTATCTCCACCGACGGCGTTTTAGGTGACTCGTCCGTCGAATTCGGGATCGGAGACGGTTCGGGGCTGTCGAAGCGTAACAGCGAGATTTCCTCGATAGGCGTCGCGGGGCGGAGGAGGGACAGCGACATCGGGACTCTGTTGCCGACCAGCGGAGGCTGCGGGGGAGGACAGGGCTCCACGTGACCGTCAGCGGGGCTGCGCTCGTCGTCGCTCGGCAGCGGCCCCGCCACGTGCGACCGGTACGAGTCCACAAAGTCCAGCACTATCCCGTCCCGCAGCAGAGCGTGGATCTCGGAGTAGTTCGGCGTGAGCCCGTCCTCGAGCGCGGAGAAGGTCGGCAGCAGGTAGCCGTCGCGCGCCTGCAACACCCGCGGCGGTCAGCCTACCGAGAACCGAGACTGACGTTGCCTCTGTTGCACTTACGAGTTTGTTTATAAGTGACAGGGCACGTCGGTCGTGGTTCGTGGTAGGCCCTCGAGGCCGCGGCGAGGGCGCTACTGTCACGCAAGTTTAGCAAATTGCAATTTTATGTTGGCCGAACCATTTCTGTCAGAAACGGTGCTAGTTTGTAGTTGTTATCCCATAAAATGTTTTGTTAAAGTAAACCCACCAAAATAAAATCTGATACAAATTTTAAAATCCAATTAGTTCAATGCATCTTTGACTATTTATTTTCTGATATTTGTCAAAACGATATGCATTGCTTGCAATTTGCTAGTGGCAAACTAAACGAATATTATAGCACACATTTCGATAATATCTAACTTTTGAAGGTTTTAGTTTGCCTTAGGTAAGTATCATTTGGCAGAACGATTATTTCTCGGTAATAAACTATTTATAAATCGAGCAAAAAGACAACATGTTACCACCAAATGATACTTTTTGGAAATTTGTTGCGTGACAGTAAGCAGGTCGCGGGAGGCTACCTCTCAGTCAAATTTGGAAGCGTACGATTATTATTTTAACAATAGTTTCACAAATAAGATGAAAATGATACAGTCCTAACTCTTCTTATATTAAAATTAGTTGTACATTTTCATAGTTACCATTAGAGGGACTGTAGTTGTGTAGTATGGTAATCATCGCCACGTATACAATAAAGCACTCTCCACACTTCCAAATAAGATACCTTCTCGCGCCCGCACCGCCCTCACTCGCGAACCGACATATTTAAGGAAATCACATAAATGTTATAACACTTATAATGTACCTAATAGAAGGCAAATGATACTGAAACAGTTTAAATAAGTGGAAAGTATAAGGTAAAAAAGTTGGAAGATAAAGACAGAGATATAAAATGAATAAAGAATAGAAAGGAAAAATTTACAAACCTACAACAATGGTAACAGACTGATCGACTGAACAATTACCCAGAGTAACGGGCGTTTACAAATTATTCCAAGTATACTAATGACTAAGAAAACAATTACATTAACTAATTAGCACCGATTCAAGGCCCCCTATTGTGTGCCACTGCAAATCAAGACCCTATCTTTCGACCGATCTTTAAGCGGCCGATTTAAAATAGACTTACAGAAGATTATTGAAATTCTACCTTAGTCACTATACAATATCGGTGTACCCTAAAACAAAAAAAATACGTCTCGCCTTTCTAGCCTGCGAATATATTAGCGTAATGAAATGACTAAGGCAATGTTATAACCGCAAATAGACAACAACCTATTTATATCTATATTTACCTACATATTTATTTATATTTACCGCCATGTGATGCGTTACGAGTAGGGTTGCTAACCGTACTAAATTATTTAGCACTGTACTACTGAAGAAAAATATAATACCCAAAAATACTCCGTCAAAAGTAGGCTTATATCATTTACACAATAATAGTAATTAAACAGGTTGGAAAGAAGTTATGGGCCCTGGTGGGGAACTACTATAAAACCTTTAGTTAGCTCATTTACTGAAAGGAAACATTATTTTAACCCAATATAAAGACTTGTCAAAAAGTACTATATTTTTTTAAAGCATACTTATATGTATACGTTTGCATTACGTTTTATGTTTTTTGGAAAATACTATAATTTTTTATAATTTTCTTAATTCCACAATAATGTTATTGTTAATTTACATTTACATAAGTCATCAGCGTGTATTTATTCAATAATCATATACAATTTAATTATAGTATAACCTTTTTTTATAATATATCTATAATTCTATTATACATATACAAGTGACCCAAATATACAGAAAACAAATAAAAAATACATGAGTTTATTTCGATCAAATGTCAAAATTACTAAATATTACATTTTCGAAAATTTGAAATCAATACTAATTTACTTATTGTTTTTTTTGGACGCCAATGACTGATATATCGACACCGCAGGTTCAACGAATCAACGCCAAAGACAAATATCGTCGGGGATAGTGCAATACCGGCGTAACTACCACGATAGAGTTCAAATATCAAACAATTGACACTCAAATTGAGCCTAATCGAATTTGTTAGTTTCAGAGTGCGGTGTAAAGAGCAATATAGACCTACACGCATGCCCGGAAAGTTCAAATTAAGTTTTTAATTCTTTGGTGACGTGAAGAGTGACAGGTTTTGTCAATGACGTGGCGTCGAAAAGGACACGTCACACACCTCCTCACCTACAGCAGCCATCAGATAAATCGTAGCGTCCGGAGCGCTCGAAAATATCTCAACACAACTCTCAGATATTTTTGAACGCTCAGGACGCTAGGATATATCTGATGGCGGCTATACATCATTGTATGATCTATACCATTCGTGAAAGTAAAAAAAACTATAAACAAACCTTGCATTATTTCATTTTCATGCACTTTCAGAACACAATAGTAGGTACATTACGACACAATGCGAAAAACATGAAATTCGAAACGAGTGGCGATGTTTTCAAACAGGACCGAAGGGAGTGTTTTAAATCGACACGAGTTACGAATTTCGTTTTTGCACGTGTCTCGTACGACGTTTTTTAGTACAGATGGCCCTCCGAAGTTTTGGACCTGACGACCTGACCTAAAACCTGACGTAAAATGAGCCACTTCTCGCACTAGAGTCTAAAACAGGCACAATCTGTACTAAAATCTTATTTTTATCACCAGTGGTCGGAATTCTGGTGTCATTTTTTGAGCTGTCATAGGGACTTCTCATTTATCGACTACCGGTATTCATAATTATATCGATAAATTATGGAACCAGATCAAAAGTAGAGGTAAATAACAGGCAATCTCACCGCTAAAGAGCGATCTAA